>CM019708.1:26991021-27293521 GCA_009760885.1 Achatina immaculata
GCTGTTGGTTACAGTGTCTTGTTTGAATGCATGGACTTACGATACAGGCGTTTCTGCTGAATACTAGAAACTACATATAGCACTAGATTGTTAAGCAGGTTGAAAGAAGGGATCGTCCTGCTTCAAGAAAACCACAAAGAGTAGGGACAGGGTCTTGGCCATCTCTGATTCTCCACTCCTTGAAACCTGCTCCGTAGCCGCACGTTGCATCTCCACGGCAGTGTAGATTAGATAACATACTCAGATATACTGTACACAGATTCTTCCTGTTTCCGAGGACCGATCTGTCTTGTGGCACGGGAACCAAAATATATGTTTATAATTGACATTCGTCAGTCTATATTGGGTTCATAATAGTAGTTGTAGTTGCAATATTCGCATTTAGCAGCAAACTATAACAGGTGTATCATTTTCAGTATTTGTAGTGATACCATTGGCCCACCATATATTCTCGTCTTTCTCAACGAGGGCCTGCCTTACATTCTTCTCCTTCCATCAGCGAGGGTCGGCCCTACATTCTCTTCCCTCCATCAGCGAGGGCTGGTCTTACATTCTCCTCCTTCCATCAGCGACGGCCACCTTGCTTTCTCCTCTTTCCATCAAAGAGGACCTGCCTTACATTCTCCTCCCTCCATCATCAAGGACTTGCCTTACATTCTCCTCATTCCATCGGCGAGGGCCTACGTTACATTCTCTTCCCTCCATCAACGAGGGCCTACGTTACATTCTCTTCCCTCCATCAACGAGGGCCTACGTTACATTCTCTTCCCTCCATCAACGAGGGCCTACGTTACATTCTCTTCCCTCCATCAACGAGGGCCTACGTTACATTTTCTTCCCTCCATCAACGAGGACTTACTTTACATACTCTTCCCTCCATCAACGAGGGCCTACGTTACATTCTCTTCCCTCCATCAACGAGGGCCTACGTTATATTCTCTTCCCTCCATCAACGAGGACTTACCTTACAATCCTCCCCCTTTAGTAAATATCTAATGTTTTTGGATTCCATCTTTCCTTGCGTTTCCTCCAAGTACTAGAAATTAAAATCAGGTTTTTAGGTCGTACGAGAAGGAACAATTTTGATTGGTTTGTACTTGTAGACCATCATTGAAGTCATCCGAATATTTTTAGTAGATAGCGCGAGCCAAAACTTCAAGGAGTAAGAAGTGCAACATTTGTGTATAACAGGGAAAAAACATGCTATATTTGTGTAATATACTAAAACAAAACATGCTACATTTGTGTAATATACTACAACAGACTTGCTACAACATCTGTGTAGTATACACACACACAAAAAAAAACTGGCTAAATTTGTGTAATATACTAAAAATAAACTTGCTTCATTTATGTAATATATTTTAAAAATTGCTACACTTGCTTATTACTAATAATAACTTGCTACACTTGTATATTACTTTAAAAAACTTGCTGCACTTGTATATTATTAATAACTTGCTACACTCATAGCAACATATGCCTGTGAGACCCGAACACTTAACGAAACAGCTGATAAACACATAAATGCCTTTGAATGTGAATGCTACAGAAGAGTCTTTCAAATATCATGGACACAAAAAAAAAGAACAAATATATACATACTACAAGAACTTAATATTGAAAAAGGCTGGCTAGTAAAGAGGGTTAAAGAGAGGAAACCTAAATATTTTGGACACATTAAACGTCATAATAATCTAGAGAAAACTGTATTGGAAGGGTGCATAATGGGAAAAAGAAAGAGAGGAAGACGAAGGCGAAGATGGCTACAAGACATCATTGATGATCTGCGAATGGACGAATCACGAGCAGAGCATCTTGCTTACAACCGAGAGGACTACAAGAGAACTGTTAGGGAGTCAAAGTTCCACACGGGACATGCAAGGGACATGCAAATGACTGACTGATACTCGTATATTACTAAAAAAAACTTGCTACACTTGTGTAATACTGACAAAAAAACTTGCTACACTTGTGTAATACTGACAAAAAAACTTGCTACACTTGTGTAATACTGACAAAAAAACTTGCTACACTTGTGTAATACTGACAAAAAAACTTGCTACACTTTATATTACTGAAACAAAACTTGCTACACTTCTATATTACTAAAATAAACTTGCTAGATTTGTGTATTATTTTTTTTTAAGTAGCTACATTTATATACGAGTATTGCTACAGATAAACTTGCTATACTTGTATATTACTAAAAAAACTTGCTACAATTGTATGCTACTAAAAATAAACTTGCTATACTTGTATATTACTATAAACACATTTGCTACATTTATATATTACTTTAACAAACTTGCTATAGTTGTGTATTACTGAAAAAAAAATTGCTGCACCTGTGTCTTACTGAAAAAAAAGCTTTTTACTCTTTTTTTTCTGAAAACACTTGTTTATTATTGAAAACAAAAACTTAGATATTACTAAAAATTTTAAAAAACCTGCTACACTTGTATATAACTAAAGAAAACTTGCTACACTTGTGTATTACTAGAAATAAACTTGCTACACATGTATATTACTAAAAAATAACTTGCTACTTTTGTATATACTTTAAAAAACTTGCTACACTCGTAGAAACTTATGCCTGTGAGACCTGGACACTTAACAAAACGGCTTAGAAACATATAAATGTCTTTGAATGTAAATGCTACAGAAGACTCCTTCAGATATCATTAACACTAAAAATAACAAATATATCCATACTACAAGAACTTAATATTGAAGAAGGCTGGCTAGTAAGGCAAATTAAACAGAGTAAACTTAAATATTTTGGACATATTAAATGTCATGATAATTTAGGGAAGACAATCTTGGAAGGGTACATAATGGGGAAAAGAAAGAGAGGAAGATCACGACGAAGATGGCTGCAAGACTTCGTTGATGGTCTGCGAATGGACGCAAGGCATCTTGCTTACAACCTAGAGACTTACAAGAGTGCTATTATGGAGGCAAATAGGATTGTCACCATTTTCCACTCTTTTTTTGTTTGAAAGAAACATGCAACACTTGTGTACAACTGACAGATGGAACAAAGCACACAAGCAAAAGCAATTTTCTTCAAAGAATGGACCTAAAGTATTGTTCCTGTCATGAAAACAAAAACAAACAAATATTTCACACCAGTCCATAACTGTGAAGTTGCCTTTTAAAAATATAAATATAAAAGGAGGAATTAAAGCAAACAAACAGATTTTCTACATTAACCTGTGTTAACAGTGTGCTGGGTCCATTGTTGGCTGGTGTCTCATCATTGTTCACATGTAGCTCTGCAGTTTAGCGTCGGGTTTCTCTCCTGTACTTGGTCAGTGTCAGCCTAAATAAACAAGCTTTCTGGATAATCGTTCACTCTTGGATCACAATGTACAGTCTCAGCTCTTTTAATCCTATTCTTATCCACTTAGAACAGAAGCACACATTAGATGTCTCCTTCACTTTAGCTTCCTACAGTCACTTTAGGAAAGGCAACGGCCTTAGATACAACCTCTGCTGATAGCCAGTCTCCGTATTTATTTATTTGTTTATTTAATTATTTTTTTTTTAGAAAAATGACCTAGCCTCAAAGCTGGAATTTCTGTGTCATGACCTCGTTCCTTTTCCGAGTGTCACGATGTTCTATCTGACAAGCATTGACGGCTTCGCTGTCAAACACGAGGGGGACGGGGGGTGTTGCAAGATAGAGAAGTAGATTAGTACGCTGTTCTACCAGATCCCGTGGTTCAAGCCTCATCATTTTTCTCTCTGTCACGTCCAGGCTGCTTTGTCTACGATATTTCCAAGTCTAACATTACAGCATTGTGTGCTCTATTATTTTCTTGTGTACAAGACTCGTTCTTTCATATTTGTAAAAAAAACAAATTGTATCAATAATGTCAAAGCCAAAGTTCTCTAATTTCATCGCCTGTCGCGTGCTACAAGCTGAGATGAAGACTTACCGCGATCCTCTTCCTTGCAGCATGTACATTTTTCATGTTCACCAGCATCAGAACAACCAAGATGCTTCGTCTGCTCGGCCATGGGAGCATACGTAGCAGAAAAATATTTTTCATGGGTTGTTTCCCGTGGCATAAAGATTTTATGGGTTACCTCCCTTGTTTTTTATATTTAAATATCGAGCTCATCGCCCCGGAGTCTAGAAGCTTCCAGTTATCACCTTTTGCATGAGCCGTCAGTGTGAACTCAGGCCCATGGGAAATTGTAAAGGAAAGTATTTGGGTTGTGTTTTTTGTATGGAAGAATTAGATAGTCTGGCACTGGAAGCGAACTGTTGTGTCTGTGTCAACCATGACTTAACATAGAACCGAGAGAGCCAGACAACGAATCCTGTTTTTGCGTGTTTCGGATGGGACAACTGACCTAAGTTGTTTGTTGTCAGTATGTTCGTGTTCTCGTTACTTCGAGATATTGAATGCCATCATTGTCATCATGCACTTACATCATCAGTTTCCACGACTTGAATCTTACGGGGACGTGTTGAGACTCCTGCATGTGGTGCCACTGTGGACTTGTTAACCTGGGGTGCCTGTTGGAGTACATCCTACAGCTGCTGTGTCCAAGCTGTGACATGTTTGCTTGTGAATCCAGCTAGCACATACTAAATCTGATGTCTTCGTACTGTCTCATCTTGGCACATGATACAAGCTAGCCAGCAGATACTAAATCTGATGTCTTCGTACTGTCTCATCTTGGCACATGATACAAGCTAGCCAGCAGATACTAAATCTGATGTCTTCGTACTGTCTCATCTTGGCACATGATACAAGCTAGCCAGCAGATACTAAATCTGATATATTCTTACTGTCTCATCTTGGCACGTGATACAAGCTAGCCAGCAGATACTAAATCTGATGTCTTCTTACTGTCTCATCTTGGCATGTGATACAAGCCACCCAGCAGATACTAAATCTGACGTCTTCATACTGTCTCATCTTGGCACATGATACAGGCTAGCCAGCAGATACTAAATCTAATGTCTTCATACTGTCTCGACGCATGATACAAACTATGAAAGGCCTATACGTTCTCACACGAATGAAAAGTTATCAGGACTGATGAGGTAGAATCAGAGTTAGCCAAGACCTTATCTTTCCTTGTCATGGTGCTCCCTCTCTCAACAAGGATAACCTGTAGACTGGAAGTGGTCTCATGGCTCCCTGAAAGTTTAGACTTGGGTCCGCTCTGGGATTTCAAGAATTTATGTTAAACCACTCCCCATTCATCTCTGTAACACTGAGCATCATCTGCAAAGAGTGCAAGTTTGCTGCTCTAGGGAGACCAAAGAAGTAAAGCAAGAAGATAATCATCGTTATTTCATGTTAAGAAACAAAATGGAAGAGGTGTTATTGAATATTTGTTGGTTTTTTTTTTCATGACGAAAAATTAGAGAAATGATAAACTGCGAACAATTAGAAATAAAACTAGATTAGTTCATGTCGGATTGTAGTCGGCGCTTTAACAGAAAATTAGAGAACATGATAAACTGCGAACAATTAGAAATAAAACTAGATTAGTTCATGTCGGATTGTAGTCGGCGCTTTAATAGAAAATTAGAGAACTTGATAAACTGCGAATAATTAGAAATAAAACTAGATTAGTTCATGTAGGATTGTAGTCGGTGCTTTAACAGAAAATTAGAGAACTTGATAAACTGCGAACAATTAGAAATAAAATTAAGATTAGTTCATGTTGGACTGTTGTCAGAGCTGTAACAGGACAAGGGAATGGCACAAAGGAGTAGATGAAGCAGAGGGGAAAAATGATAGGATGATTGGAGATATAAAAATAGAGGCGTGGAAGAGAGGAGGAGAGATTGACGAGAGAGAGGAGGGGAACTGGATTTTTTTTCAGAATGTGAGATTAAATTGCGTAAGCGAGTGCGTGCCTGAACATAATTTACTAGATAGAGACAGTGGGCACTCCTTCAGTCATCGTTTGTCTCCATTTTTCTCAGTATTGATCCTATCTCTGTTAGCTTCTATTTACTCTCCCTGACATCCTAGTCTGTTTCATTTACCATGATTATTGTTGCAGTTTGGAGCATTCGACTTCGTCTCATTTTACAGATTTCAGGGTATGTCTTCGGCTGGGCTAGTCTTCTCATTATTGTGATTTCACAGTTCTACGATCAAGCTAGTCTTCTCAATATTGTGATTTCACAGTTCTACGATCAAGCTAGTCTTCTCAATATTGTGATTTCACAGTTCTACGATCAAGCTAGTCTTCTCAGTATTGTGATTTCACAGTTCTACGATCAAGCTAGTCTTCTCAGTATTGTGATTTCACAGTTCTACGATCAAGCTAGTCTTCTCAGTATTGTGATTTCACAGTTCTACGATCAAGCTAGTCTTCTCAGTATTGTGATTTCACAGTTCTACGATCAGCTAGTCTTCTCAGTATTGTGATTTCACAGTTCTACGATCAAGCTAGTCTTCTCAGTATTGTGATTCACAGTTCTACGATCAAGCTAGTCTTCTCAGTATTGTGATTTCACAGTTCTACGATCAAGCTAGTCTTCTCAGTATTGTGATTTCACAGTCCTACGATCAAGCTAGTCTTCTCAGTATTGTGATTTCACAGTCCTACGATCAAGCTAGTCTTCTCAGTATTGTGATTTCACAGTCCTACGATCAAGCTAGTCTTCTCAGTATTGTGATTTCACAGTCCTACGATCAAGCTAGTCTTCTCAGTATTGTGATTTCACAGTTCTACGATCAAGCTAGTCTTCTCAGTATTGTGATTTCACAGTCCTACGATCAAGCTAGTCTTCTCAGTATTGTGATTTCACAGTCCTACGATCAAGCTAGTCTTCTCAGTATTGTGATTTCACAGTTCTACGATCGCAGTAATTTCACAGTTCTACTATCTTGATTTCAGAGTTCAGCAATCAGGCTACGCTTCGGAGTTTTGCAACTTTAGAGTTCTGCGATTGGGGTAATCTTGAGGTTCGCCATTTTTTTTTAATAGTGCCCAACAAATTATTCCAACAGAGTACCATTAAATAAAAGCGAGGAAATCATTTTCAAACTGCACGATTATTTCTTATATTTCTTTTCCAGAAATTTATCAACAGCTCCAGAGATTAGAGAGCGATTATATGCTTATATCTCTTACTCTCGTAAAACTGGATGATTTTTATTGCTTTTCTTTTTTCCAGTGCTTTCATGTTTTGTTTTTCCTAGAAGCAAGTCGTTCACAAGGTCAGTTATACAGAATAAATAACTATATAAAGCCAGAGAAGTTAAGAGCTGTACATAACTGTAACTTTGTGGATATGAAGAGGAAAACGCGTGGAGTCACAGAACTTGGTATATGTTGAAGATGGCAGCCCAGGCTAGCGTGACGCTTCCATCAATGTGGCTTTTGTCAGAGCTGGATGTGACTGGGTCCGAGGTAACTTGGACATTTTTTGTTGTATGACGCAAGGAGATCATCGTGTTACATCAAGTGTGGATGAAGGAGACACATCAGCTGGAAATGACCTTGCGAAATCAGCTGTCTTGCCAAGGGTCAGAGATTTGCATTTTCTTCTGGCGTTTTTTTTTTTTTGTCTCCACAAACTGGCAACATCTTAAGTAGTCACAAGCGTCATAATTTTACTGTGTTTGTTTGTCAGAGCATACCACACGAGCGTCACAAAGAGTAAGAGGGGGGGGGGGGGGATGGTAAGAGTGTACTGTACATTGTTTCGCTGTTTGACCAAGTTTGATATTACAAAGAGATATTAATCGTAGTGGACTGAAACAATCGTGTCACGGTATTTTCAGCAGTAATGATCTCTCAGATTCTATGATTTTTGGTCTAGTAGAAAATTCCAAGAGTGTTCTCAGCGGATAGAAAAATGTAACTAGAAAACATGAACTAATTCTTGTAGAAATTATTCTTTCTCTGTCCTTTTGTTCTTCTTACATTTTCTTGCTCTTATATCTGTTGCATTATGTTGTGCTTCTGATTCCATGGTATGTTATGTTGGTTATTGTCCAGTGCCTTGTGCCTTCCTAAGTATTGTTTACTCTCATGTGGCTCACATTGCAGACAGACATTACACCGATAGCTATATCTACAGTCTACCCTCACGTGGCACATCTTGCAGACAGATATTACACAGATAGCTATATCTACTTTCACGTGGCTCATCCTGCAAACAGATATTACACAGATAGCTATATCTACAGTCTACTTCCACGCGGCCCATCTTGCAGATAGACATTACACTGATAGCTATATCTACGGTCTATTTACACGCGGCCCATCTTGCAGACAGATCCCACTGATAGATATATCTACAGTCTATTTTCACGCGGCCCATCTTGCAGACAGACATTACACTGATAGCTATATCTACAGTCTATTTTCACGCGGCCCATCTTGCAGACAGACATTACACTGATAGCTATATCTACAGTCTACTTTCACGCGGCCCGTCTTGCAGACAGACATTACACTGATAGATATATCTACAGTCTATTTTCACGTGGTTCAACCTGCAGATGGATATTATGCCGATAGCTATGAGGGGTGATTGATAAGTTCTCGGCATAAGGTATAAATACTTGATATTAGGTGCATTTGTAGATCAGATTAATGTAAGATTAAACACAAATTTTCAAGAAATTAACTGCAACCAATTTTTTTTAACAGACTACAGAAGTAGTAATCATATATCTTATATCCTTCCCGTGCCGTTAAACGTCACATAGGGCTAGCAAGGTAGTTCGCCAATTTTTCCTATCTTCGGCGAGTCTTTCAACCTCATCAAGGCATTTTATGCCTATTAATTTGGCCTCTCTTAATAATGTCCTCTTCAGAGTTTCACGCGGTCTGCCTCTTTTTCTTTGGCCTGTTGTGTTCCACTTTATAGATTGTTTTGGGATTCTCTGACTGTTTCTTCTCATCATGTGACCAACATATGTCCATCTCCTTTTCCTGATCACCCATGAGACTGGTTGTTGTTCAGTCATCTGTCTTATCTCTGCATTGTTCTTGAATTCATACCACTTGATGCCGAGTATTTTCCTTAGGCATTTGTTGTCAAAAGATAATTTCTTTTCTATTTCTTTAGTTGTTTTCCAGCTTTCACATACATAAATGAGAGTGGATATTACATTTGAATTGAATAATCTTAACTTGGTTTTTGTGCTTATAACTTTTGAATGCACATCTTCTCAAGATTCTTGAAGATCAATGCTGGTTTTGCAATTCTAATTTTAACTTCCTTTCTGGTGTCACCATCCTGGTCTATGTAGCTGCCAAGGTATGTAAATTGACTTCTTCAGTATCTGTCACTTCTGTGTGAATTTTTCCATTTTGATTAATGGGAATTTTCATTATTTTTGTTTTGTCCTTGTTAATTTCTAAAATTGAAAAGCCAGCACAAGAAATCAGTACACAGAAAGATAAACAGCCACCGCCTACAAGAAGAGAATACTAACAGTAATTTCAATCAGGAACTTGCCAATCATTCCAAAACAGTCAGTGAAAAATAGGAGATAGGTATAGATGAATTATGGAATTCTTACAGCACAGCCATAATCACTCCAGCAAAAGCAAGCGCTGGACTGAAAAACATGGAAGTACATACATGAAAAACAAGCAGCCAAATTAGACATGTTGAATGTAAAAACAGACCTTGGAAAAGATCTGGCGAAAGCAACATACAAAGAAATAGACAAGAAAGTAAAAAGTTCAGCTAGAGGGTATAAAAAAGAATACATAGATAATATGGTGAAAGAGGCAGAGAAAGCAGAAAAAACAGGAGACAGCAAAACTTTATATAACATACAAAAGAGGCTAACAGGTACATCTAAAGAAAGACCAATCCTTAGCAAAACTGGAACCCTATTAACATAAAATAAAGACCAAAAGCAAAGATGGGCTGAACACTTCCAAGAAATACTTAATCGACCACACCCAAAAGAATTTGATAAACCTTGAAACCAACTTATCCAGCCCACAACTAAATGTCAACCTACATGAAATTGCATTGCATGAAATTGAAACAGCAGTGAATTTAATGGCTAACAACAAAACTGTAGGTGAAGATGAAATAACACCCGAAATGTTAAAAGTTATCAATAGTGACAGCATGAGACAACTACAGAGAATGTTTAACAAGATTTGGAAAAAAGAAAAGGTCCCTTGTAAATGGAAAAAAGGAATCATTGTTAAAATACATTTAAAAAAGGCAACCTTAGTGACTGTAACAATTGGAGAGGAGTAACCTTAATATCAGTTGTGTCAAAAGTATTTTGCAAGGTCATTTTGAATAGACTTAAAGATGTAGTGGATACTGCAATGAGAGAATAACAAGCAGGATTTCGAAAAGGGAGAAGCTATCTCAACCAGATCTTTACTCTAAGAATAATACATGAAGAACATATTGAAAAGCAGAAACCATTAATACTGAACTTCATAGACTTTAAAAAGGCATTTGATAGCATACACAGAGATTCATTATGGAGAATTTTAAGTCTGTATGGAATACCATCTAAAATTGTCAACATCATTAAGGACTTCTACAATGAATATGTTTGTGCAGTCAAAACAGAAGAAGGGATGAGTGAATGGTTCCAGATTGAAACAGGTGTGAAACAAGGATATATACTGTCTCCTTTGCTTTTTGGAATTACAATAGACTTCATAATGAGAAAATGCTGCACAGTTAACACATGTATTGACTGGGTACATGAGACCCAACTAGAATATCTTGATTTTGCTGATGACATAACTCTTATCAGTAACAACGTGAATTCCATGCAAGAAAAAAAACAGATATCCTGTCTTCACTGGCTAGCAAAATAGTACTTGAAATTAACATGAAATTAACAAGGACTGAAGTGGTAAGGGGTGGCAGAAATTGAGAAAATAGATAAAATTTCTCATGGAGCAGTCATTCACTACCTCTGCATCAATGGCTTATCATCGAAGGAGATCCATGAGGATATGGTGGAGACTGTAGGGGAGAGTGACCCTTCTTACAGCACAGTGAAAAAATGGGCAGCTCAGTTCAAACATGGAAGGGAGAGTCTGAAAGATGATCCCTATCCAGGAAGACCAAGAATGGTAACCATCGATGAAACCACTGGCAGAATCCATGACATGGTAATGGAGGATCAACAACTAACTGAGCGGTACATTGCTACTGAATTGGGCATCTTCCAGGAATGTGTTCATGCCATTATTTACAATGATCTTCAAATGACGAAGGTCTCTGCTCAATGGGTCCCGAAACTTCTTGGAGCTGATCACAGACGACAGCGTCTCAACATGTCAAGAGACAATCTTGGCCATTTTTCTGCAGATCCTGAAAAGTTTATTCAGCAGTTTGTGACAATGGATGAAACTTGGGTTCATCATTTTCAACCAGAAACCAAAGATCAGTCAGAGCAGTGGAAATATCCTGAATCCCCACCTCCAAAGAAAGCAAGGGTGGTTTTGTCTGCAGGCAAAGTGATGGCTTCCATCTTTTGGGATTCAGAAGGTGTGCTATTGGTAGACTATCTTCAAAAGGGTAGAACGGTAAACGGGACCTATTGCGTTATCTTGTGAACCAACTGCGGGTCAAATTGAAGGAAAAGCATCGAGGGAAATTGACGAGAGGAGTCATCTTTCAGCAAGACAATGCTCCAGTTCACAAGTCGGCGGTGCCAATGGCTGCCATTCATGAATGCGGCTTCCAGCTTCTCGAACATCATCCTTATTCCCCAGATTTGGCCCCTTCGGACTATTACCTGTTTACCAAACTCAAAAAAAGAGCTCAGTGGTCACAAATTTGCTTCAGGTGATGACGTCATTCATGCCGTAGACCACTTTCTACTGGCACAAGATGCTGACTTCTACAAAGAAGGGATCCATATGCACCAGGATCGATGGACTAAGTTCATACACTTGCAAGGGGACTATGTTGAGAAATAACCCAAAAAAAAAGTTGTCTACAAATAATCCATTGTACCTTATGCCGAGAACTTATAAATCACCCCTCGTATATCTACAGTCTACCTTCATGTGGCTCATCTTGCAGACAGACACTACACTGATAGTTATATCTACAGTCTACCTTCATGTGGCTCATCTTTCAGACAGACATTACACTGATATCTGTATCTAGTTTACATTCACGTGGCTCATCTTGCAGACAGATATTACACTTATGGCTATATCTACAGTCCACTTTCATGTTTGCTCACCTTTCTGTGGACAGACATTACACTGATTTGACTTCCAGTGCAGGAAGACACTACTGTGGGGTGCCTCACATTTGATTACTAAGTCAGATTGCCTAACATAAGTGTGCCAGGTACCAGTTTTTACCCCAGAGGTGACATTAATGTGATTGATATATGGTCTCAAATCTACTGCATTTGTGTTAGAGGTGTGTGTGCACTGAGCCATGCTGTTCCAGTACGCGTTGATTTATTGAACTGATAATCTGTAGAAGTAGTTGAATTTAAGACATGGTGTTATGGCATTTCATCCACAGCTATATCGTTCTTCAATCATGTGAACCTCATTTATGGAGTGGTTTCTGAGTACTGCACCGCTGAGATATGTTCATCCATGAATGCTCCGGATAATGTGTAAGTACTGGATGTAATTTCTGTATGTGAGAACAATGTGGAGTTATGCATGTTCCTCATGTATAAAACATAAACACAAAGTGATGTGTTGTTCCACTTTGAGTATTAACTTTTAAGTTTTAGTTACAGCATTAACGAGCTTGGCAGACGAGGTCAAGGCCTTCACCTGACAACACAGGCTCCCAGTTACAGGGAGATTTGGCAAGACACCAGAAGTTTTCAAGGTTTTCTTGTGCAGCAGAGAGAGAGATTCATGGCCTGCCACACAGAGAGAGAGAGAGAGAGAGATATTCATGGCCTGCCACAGAGAGAGAGAGAGAGATTCATGGCCTGCCACAGAGAGAGAAAGAGAGATTCATGGCCTGCCACAGAGAGAGAGAGATTCATGGCCTGCCACAGAGAGAGAGAGAGATTCATGGCCTGCCGCAGAGAGAGAGAGATTCATGGCCTGCGGCAGAGAGAGAGAGAGAGATTCATGGCCTGTGGCAGAGAGAGAGAGAGAGATTCATGGCCTGCCACAGAGAGAGAGAGAGACATTCATGGCCTGCAGCAGAGAGAGAGAGAGAGATTCATGGCCTGCCACAGAGAGAGAGAGAGAGATTCATGGCCTGCCAGAGAGAGAGAGAGAGAGAGATTCATGGCCTGTGGCAGAGAGAGAGATTCATGGCCTGCCACAGAGAGAGAGAGAGAGAGAGATTTATGGCCTGCGGCAGAGAGAGAGAGAGAGAGAGATTCATGGCCTGTGGCAGAGAGAGATTCATGGCCTGTGGCAGAGAGAGAGAGAGATTCATGGCCTGTGGCAGAGAGAGAGAGAGAGAGAGATTCATGGCCTGCCACAGAGAGAGAGAGAGAGATTCATGGCCTGCCACTTAGAGAGAGAGAGAGAGAGAGAGATTCATCTCCTGCCACAGAGAGAGAGATTCATGGCCTGCCACATATAGAGAGAGAGAGAGACATTCATGACCTGCCACAGAGAGAGAGAGATATTCATGGCCTGCGGCAGAGAGAGATTCATGGCCTGCGGCAGTATTTCCCAGGCTTGTTCACGCCTGAACCCTCTGATACTCTGCCATGCATGTGTAAGCAGTCACAGAAAATATAACTTCTAGGAGTAAAATATGTGTAGAGCGAGGTACTGATGTGTTTTCATGTGACTATCTTTCATTACAGCCAGTACTTCTGGTATGATGACAAGGGCAAGAAGACAAAACATACGGCCCCACAGTACATCGATTATGTTATGTCACATATACAGAAAGTCATAAATGATGAGTCAGTCTTCCCAACAAAGTTTGGTACGTAGAGTTTCAATCCTCATTAGCATGAAAGGTATTCAAAATCTTATCAGCATTTAAAGTGTATGCATTATATATACTTTCTCATTTATTATGCCTTTCCCATCGCAACATTTGCCTGTGATACCTGGACACTTAACAAAACAGCTGAGAAACACATAAATGCCTTTGAATGTAAATGCTACAGAAGAGTTCTTCAAATATCATGGACACAAAAAAGAGCAAATGTATCCATACTACAAGAACTTAATATTGAAGAAGGCTGGCTAGTAAAGAGGATTAAAGAGAGAAAACTTAAATATTTTGGACACATTAAACATCATGATAATCTAGAGAAGACTGTCTTGGAAGGGTACATAATGGGAAAAAGAAAGAGAGGAAGACCAAGGCGAAGATGGCTACAAGACATCGTTGATGATCTGCAAATGGATGCATCAGCAGCAGGGCATCTTGCTTACAACCAAGAGGCGTACAGGAGAGCTGTTAGGGAGGCAAAGTTCCACAAGGGACATGCAAATGACTGACTGACGTTTATTATGTGTCAGTGGATGTTGGCAGCCCAGCTGTAACAGTGGTTACCTGACATACTTTTGCTTGGGAAAGCAGCTTCCAAGTAATCTGCCTGCAGGCAAGGAACACTGATTGCATTGCACATAATAGCTCTTAGCGAATTAAGGGAAAATGGTATAAGAGGAATTTTGGCTATGTCTGGACCAAATGAACTAAAAAAAAAAACATTGCAAAAAATTGGGAACTAAGATTGTATCTCTTGTTTATTGATGCAATTAACTATGCCTTCCTTCTACTGCCTTGTCTTCACTCACACACCTTGTCATTTGCGGTCTTCACTCACACACCTCATCATTTGTGGTCTTCACTCACACACCTCGTCATTTGTGGTCTTCACTCACACACCTCGTCATTTGTGGTCTTCACTCACACACCTCGTCATTTGTGGTCTTCACTCACACACCTCGTCATTTGCGGTCTTCATTCGCAAACCATCATTTGTGGTCTTCACTCACACACCTCATCATTTGTGGTCTTCACTCACACACCTTGTCATTTGTGGTTTTCACTCACACACCTCGTCATTTGGGGTCTTCACTCACACATCTTGTCATTTGTGGTCTTCACTCACACACCTCATCATTTGTGGTCTTCACTCACACACCTCGTCATTTGTGGTCTTCGCTCACACACCTTGTCATTTGTGGTCTTCACTCACACACCTCATCATTTGCGGTCTTCATTCGCAAACCATCATTTGTGGTCTTCACTCACACACCTTGTCATTTGTGGTCTTCACTCACACACCTTGTCATTTGTGGTCTTCATTCACACACCTCATCATTTGTGGTCTTCACTCACACACCTCGTCATTTGTGGTCTTCACTCACACATCTTGTCATTTGTGGTCTTCATTCGCAAACCATCATTTGTGGTCTTCACTCACACACCTTGTCATTTGTGGTCTTCGCTCACACACCTTGTCATTTGTGGTCTTCACTTACACACCTCGTCATTTGCGGTCTTCATTCGCAAATCATCATTTGTGGTCTTCACTCACACACCTTGTCATTTGTGGTCTTCGCTCACACACCTTGTCATTTGTGGTCTTCACTCACACACCTCATCATTTGTGATCTTCACTCACACACCTTGTCATTTGCGGTCTTCATTCACAAACCATCATTTGTGGTCTTCACTCACACACCTTGTCATTTGTGGTCTTCACTCACACACCTTGTCATTTGCAGTCTTCATTTGCAAACCATCATTTGTGGTCTTCACTCACACACCTTGTCATTTGTGGTCTTCATTCGCAAACCATCATTTGTGGTCTTCACTCACACACCTTGTCATTTGTGGTCTTCTCTCACATTCCTTGTCATTTGTGGTCTTCACTCGGACATTTCATCATTTGCGGTCTTAATTCGCACACTTCATCATTTATGGTCATGTCTACAGAGAAATATCCTTATTACAAACAAGCTACAAAATACTATCTGTTATACTTTTAAATAGATTAAAACCATACATCGAGAACATACTGGGAGACTATCAAGCAGGTTTTAGGAAGAATAGATCAACCACAGACCAAATGTTTTATCTATGTCAAAGAGCAAAAAAGAACTGCAAAAATGGAAAAAAGAAGTACATAATATTTTCATTGAGTTAAAAAAAAAAAAAGCTTATGACAGCACACATAGGAACAGCTTCTGAAAAATTATGAAAGAATTTGAGATACCAAATACATTAATCAATTTGACCAGAATGTGCACAGAATATATGTATAAGGAAAGAAAGTCAGAACCCTTGTATATAAGAACTGGTTTAAAACAAAGTGATACATTATCCTCATTACTATTCAACCTAGTACTAGAAAAGGTAGTCAGAAAAGTGAAAGAAGAGAGCAGTACAGAAGAACAAGCTAAAATACTAGGATAAGGTGATGACATCGACCTAGTGGGGGAAACTATACAAGAAGTCATCAATATCTGCATACACCTGAGAGATGTTGCATTTAAAGTGGGCTTGACCATTAACCAAGATAAGACAGAGTATCAAGAGACCAGAGGCAGAATTGTGGAGATTATATAAATATTGGAGATAGATCATCAGGAAAGCAGAAACATACAAATATCTAGGCACAGCCTTCAAAAGAGACAACATAGTAAGTGAGGAAATTAAAAGCAGAGTATAGATAGGCAATAAAAATTATACTTTGCCTTGCAACACCTGTTAAAATCCAAAACACCAAAATAACA
The DNA here is from genome assembly GCA_009760885.1 of Achatina immaculata. Taxonomy (NCBI): domain Eukaryota; kingdom Metazoa; phylum Mollusca; class Gastropoda; order Stylommatophora; family Achatinidae; genus Lissachatina; species Lissachatina immaculata. The sequence continues at coordinate 27,007,669 of CM019708.1, forward strand.
ATCTCCAAAACTATAATAAGACCAGCTGTCATGTATGGATCAGAAACATAGAGTACAACAAAGAAAGATGAAAAAAAATTGCAGGTCTTTGAGAACAAGATCCTAAAAAGAATCTTTGGGCTCATAAGGGACACCAACAGTGAAGAATGGAGAGCTAGAAAGAACACTGAACTGAACAGCTTATTTAAATCCCAACGAATGTCTTGAAACTGAACAGATTACGCTGGCTGGGCCACGTAGAAAAGAACGGAGGAGAGCAGACAAACAGTAATGATGTATGTACAAGAGATGAAGGAAACAAGACCAAGAGGTAGACCAAGACAGCGATGGAAAGACAACATAGAAGAAGATATAAAAGAAATTGGTGTCAAGATTAGAAATAGCGAGGAATAGAGCAAACTTTATCTGCAGCAGTGAGCCTTAATGGCTTGGGAAGCTGAGAAGAAAATTAAATGTGATCTTCACTCACACACCTTATCATTTGTGGTCATGTGTGACCTTCGCTTGCACACCTCATCATATGTGGTCATGTGTGACCTTTGCTTGCACACCTTATCATTTGTGGTCATGTGTGACCTTTGCTTGCACACCTCATCATATGTGGTCATGTGTGACCTTCGCTTGCACACCTCATCATATGTGGTCATGTGTGACCTTCGCTTGCACACCTCATCATCTGTGGTCATGTGTGACCTTCACTCACACACCTCATCATCTGTGGTCATGTGTGACCTTCGCTTGCACACCTCATCATCTGTGCTCATGTGTGACCTTCGCTCACACACCTCATCATATGTGGTCATGTGTGACCTTCACTCACACACCTCATCATCTGTGGTCATGTGTGACCTTTGCTTGCACACCTTATCATTTTTGGTCATGTGTGACCTTCACTTGCACACCTCATCATATGAGGTCATGTGTGACCTTCTCTTTCACACCTCATCATCTGTGGTCATGTGTGACCTTCGCTTACACACCTCATCATCTGTGCTCATGTGTGACCTTCGCTTGCACACCATGTGCCAACAGAAATATGAATCTTGTCTTTCCTGCGAACCATCTTGAAAACAAAAGGTGCCCGGAATATCTTATGGTTGTTTCTCAGTACCCTGCCCTTCTTGTATATTTTATTGCCAGTTGATCACTGCCTTTCTTTGTGATATGACATGTCATTTCATTTTCAGCCTAGCATTACAGCCATTTGTGACATGTCATTTCATTTTCAGCCCAGTGTTGTCATCATTTATGACATGTCAGCTAAGTTCCAACCAAGGTTTTGCAACCTGCCATAATATGCCAACCAATTTTTCCCAGTTTTTTTCTACATTAAAACAATATTTATTTAGTAAAAAAAAGTTTATTTTACATCACTTTTTTTTATTGATCTTTGCTTTTGTTATATGGCAGTGATGAATTTGAAGAGTTCCTTGTTGTTCTGTTATGAAAGGTCATTCATTCCCACCTGATCTGGAGTCAGTGGTGAAGCGGATCCACAAGTATCTGTTCCATGTCCTGGCACACATCTACCATGCCCACTACAAGCTCCTGCGACAGCTGGGGCTCCATGCTCACCTCAACACTTTGTTCACACATTTCATGGTTTTCACATCCAAGTTTGACTTAGTCCAGGACAAGGAGTCTGACATTCTGCTGCACCTCTTCTCCCTCCTGCTGAAGAACCTAGCAGATCCTAACCAGAATCCTACGCTCAGGGAAGGGCTTGGCATAGGAGATGGAGTTTTGGGGCCTCCGTATGATAAACCATCAGATGGCTCAAAGAAAGCTGAAGATACAGCCACATCAGAGCTGACCTCTACACCAGAGACCCAACAACTCAGTAATGGTGGGGCCAACCTCAAACTATCTCTCTGTGATACACCTTCCAAAGACAGACCCCACAGTGACCAGGACTTGCCAATGGAGCATAATGGACTCAAGAAAACTGCCTCATCTCCTCACTCCCCGGCCCGTCTTTCGTCGCAAGATGAAGCAGCAGGGAACATCATGATGGAAACAGATTCCTCCAAGTCTCCATCAGAGTGGCTGTCTAACCTCCAGGTTTCAGCAACGTGATGATAGTTTTCTGGTCCTCTTGATGAAGCAAGTCACTGCCATACCAGATCTTTCAACTGTAGTGAAGATATTGATGATGATGTGAACAATCTGACTGTTTTGTCGAACAATGTAAGTTTCCCCAATCCAGTTCATTTTCCAGGAAAAGAATTCAGCACTTTGTATGGATATAAAAATATTTTTATGTAATTCATTATTTTATTTGAATTTCACTGCTTTGAAAATAGAATAACATGTTATTCTATATTCAGCAACATTTAGGAAGATGTATAATGTACTTCACAGCTGGTGTAATGTGTCTGTATCATCACTTATCTCTCAACTGTTGGAATTAGACTAGGGAGAGCTATAAAGCATTTTGCTGGTACAGGGAGAGAAGAGTAGACAGAAAGGTAACAGCTGTCAGTGAAAACTCAGTAACTCTGTGTGTTACTTCATATGTGTATGTCAAATACATCATGTGTGTGTCTGACAGTAGTCAGTACTTGTCACAATCCAACTATCAGTGCCAAACCAAGGAATACAGACCTAAAATTTACCACATACAAAAAGTCTGTAAGTGGTATAACGCTTAATAAGGTAGAGGAAACAAGGTATACAACACAGCACATATTGCTGAAACCAGACAAGTTCAGGAGCATAAAGAGTGCATAATGATTTGCTTTTTGTGTGGACAGGGCCTACCAAGGCAGCCACGGAGAGCACTGATCTCGTAGAGGCACAGTATTATATTAGTTCTTCTGACCCGTGTCTGGTTAGGATTCAGAATTGCCTGGCAGTGACTGAACTTGTAGAACCAAGAACTGATGGACATGTATACATAACACAGATACAGCAGTGAGAGATGTAGGATTGGAGAAAATCGCTGAGAAGGCTGGTGGAAGTAAAAGGTGATATGCTACATGTTGTACATTATCCTAGAAGTCAACCAGCAGTTAATTGTGGAACACATTCTTCAAAACTGTACTAACTGTGGCATGCTGAGACACACCTACCGTCCAGATGTAAGCACACACAAAGCTAAGCTCCACACTTCTATACCAACAACAACAAAAAATGGAATGAATGTTCACTAATTTTACTGAAATAAAGAAACAAGCCTTACTGATAACACTGACTTGTTATAGATGTTTTCTAGTGAGACATTCCTGTCTGGATTATATCATTGTTCTGTCAGTGGTTCCCAACTTTCTTCAGGTCATGGACCCTTGACGGAAATATGCAGCCACTGCACACTTTACAACCTTTCGGATGAAAAACTTTCGCATAATTCTAGTATTCTGTATAATCTAGATTTGTTACATCACAGACCATGGGATGAGAACTGACAGATTTGCAGAATTGAGCAACAGAATAGGTTAGTGGATTTGCCTCTTACGGTGGCTTGTAGTTGATCCAGTCTGGAGGAACCCAACTGTAAAGATGTCTGCACTTGGAGCTGAAAGTAAGAAAAGGCAGCTTAGAAATGTGAGACCACATTACCTTCTAATGTGATGGTAGGTCAATACAGACACTACATTACCTTCTCATGTGCTGGTAGGTCAATACAGACACTACATTACCTTCTCATGTGCTGGTAGGTCAATACAGGCACTACATTACCTTCTAATGTGCTGGTAGGTCAATACAGGCACTACATTACCTTCTTATGTGCTGGTAGGTCAATACAGGCACTACATTACCTTCTCATGTGCTGGTAGGTCAATACAGGCACCGACCTCAGCCAGTTACTTACCTCGGTGACATTGACAGGGTTTTTAAAGCAGACTGTGAAGACACATAGATAATACTACACTATTTTGTAGTGTAAGATGTACAGTAAATTTATAAGGAAGGTAATTTAATGGCAAGTAAGTAGTAAAAGTAGAATAGATCATTAGAAATATAAATGTAACTAATAATAAAGATGTATAGTTCTTGACTTGGAGGAAAAGTTCAAGTGATGGCACAAAGATTACAAAACAAAAGAGACACAACTCTAGTCAATAACACAAAGCGTAATGTGGCCAAGTTTACGTTATATGGTATGGCCATATACATTCATGTTTTGATTGATCAATCATGGATTGATTTACTCAGGTATGTGTTTTTCCCTGAAATAATAACATCCATTTATTCTGTTGATGTTTTTTAAGTAGAATTATGTAGCATATCATGTATTAGTTCTGACACAAACATTATCAGGGCTTCAGTGTTGGTATAGCTTGTTGTCTGTACAAATTTTGCGCTGAAATTTTATGAAACATCTCTAGGTTTTAAATATGCATTCATACTTTTGCTTTTTCTTTTAATGGTTTAATAGTTTTCTCTTGGTCTGTTTGCTGCTTTTATGATGTTTAAAACTTCACTCAGCGTGTCAGAACTTCTGTGTTGTCATCCCCAGACATATCTTCATCTCATTACACTAAGATTCATCACCCCAGAAGTCAGATTTGCTAATCTGACCACACCCCAAAAGTCAGGTTTATTGATCTGACCCCAACCCACCCCAGAAGTCAGATTTGCTAATCTGGCCACACCCCAGAAGTCAGATTTGCTAATCTGGCCACACCCCAAAAGTCAGGTTTATTGATCTGACCCCAACCCACCCCAGAAGTCAGATTTGCTAATCTGGCCACACCCCAGAAGTCAGGTTTGCTAATCTGATCACACCCCAGAAGTCAGGTTTGCTAATCTGATCACACCCCAGAAGTCAGGTTTGCTAATCTGGCCACACCCCAGAAGTCAGGTTTGCTAATTTGATCACACCTCAGAAGTCAGGTTTGCTAATCTAACCCATGTTAGCACAGTTAGGACACATTCTAAACCAGTGGTTCTTAACTTGGGGTCCACAGACTGGCAAATGGACTGACACATTAAAAAAAAAAATCTTTCCATCATCTGGGGTCTATATGTTGCTTTATTTTAATGAAGGATCCACAGCTGTTCTCAGGACAGAAAAAAAAAGGTTAAAAAAAGTAGCAACATCAGTTTGAGTAACCTGCAATAGAAACATGAAGTTAAATAGTCTGGAATATCTACATCAGCTCGAGTGACTTGTGTGAAGTAGTGATCTACATCAGTTTGAGTGATCTGTGTGAAGTAATGATCTACATCAGTTTGAGTGATCTGTGTGAAGTAATGATCTACATCAGTTTGAGCGATCTGTGTAAAGGAATGATCTACATCAGTTTGAGCGATCTGTGTAAAGGAATGATCTACATCAGTTTGAGTGATCTGTGTAAAGGAATGATCTACATCAGTTTGAGCAATCTGTGTAAAGGAATGATCTACATCAGTTTGAGCAATCTGTGTAAAGGAATGATCTATATCAGTTTGAGTGACCTGTGTGAAGTAACGAATACATTTTACAAATTAATTTCAAAACAAGATTGAATGTTGAATTTGTTGATTGAAACATCAGTTGCAGAGTTTCTAACTAGAAATATTCTTTTTTGTTTTGTAGGAACACAAATTTTGGATGTTCCTGTGTTTTGTAAATTTTATGGGATCTGAGTATGTGAGGTGACTGTTCTTGTTAAATTTGCAGTTTCGTGTAGTTTTTATGGTCACAGACAGCAGTTTTTTTTTTTTGGGGGGGGGGGGAGGTTTTTGTCAGACCATGAGAGGAAGTATTTGAAATATTGAATGCTATAAATATTGTTCTGTGTGAGTTGTTGTACAAGAGTTCAGATCATTCCATATATTCAGCTTTCAGGACTTTTGTCACGTTTTTTTTCTCTAAAGCCATGTTTTTTGGGGGTTTTTTTTCCTAAAGTCATGTTTTCTGACTCATAAATCAACGGAAAAAGTGTAGGAAGAAAGTCCTGTTATGTTTACCACTCAGTTTTTGTGTTGTAGCTCTTTTTTCCTTTTCCTTTTTCTCCTCATCATCATCTTCTTCATTCCTCGTGCTATAATACTTTTCTAAATAGTCCACTATCTGCTGCAGCAGTCACAAGAACCTTTCAGTTTATGTACATTTGTTTTAACACGTGAAGTAGTGAAGCACTGTGGCCAGTGTTCCTTCTAATTTACTGTGGTTCCTGTGTGAAAAACAATTTTTTTCACAACAAAAAGAACTATGTGCTCATTTTAGAATTTGATTTCACTCATCACTACATGTGAAATAATAATGTCAAGAAGTGATAATTTACCCTTAGTCAGCAGCTAATAAAACAGTTAACTTTAACTAATGTGGTTAACTACATCATTAACAGATAACTTTAGCTAGCATGATTACATCTTACATCCTTCCCGTGCCGTTAAATGTCACATAGGGCCCGCGTGGTAGTTTGCCAACGTCCTGTCTTTGGCGAGTTTTTCAGTCTCGTCGAGGGATGTTATGCCCACTGAATTTGCTTCCCTTAACAGTGTCCTCTTTAGAGTTTCACATGGTCATCCTCTTTTTCTTCGGCCTGTTGTGTTTCATTTGATAGCTTGTTTGGGGATCCTCTGATCGTTTCTTCTCATCACATGACCAACATATGTCCAAGCATGATTACTACATCATTAACAGGTAACTTTAGCTAGTGTGATTAGCTACATCATTAACAGATAACTTTAGCTAGCATGATTACTACATCATTAACAGATAACTTTAGCTAGTGTGATTAGCTACATCATTAACAGGTAACTTTAGCTAGCATGATTAATACATCATTAACAGGTAACTTTAGCTATTATGGTTACAATATCATTAGCAGTTAACCAAAACAGGCAACCTATTAACATCAAGTAAAGACCAAAAGCAAAGATGGCCCGAACACTTCCAAGAAATACTTAATCGACCACACCCAAATGAATTAATAGATCTTGAAACCGATTTACCAGTCCCACAACCAAATGTCAACTTAGATGAAGTTACACTGAATGAAATTGAAACAGCAGTGAATCTAATGGCTAACAACAAAGTTGCAGGTGAAGATGAAATAACAGTTGAAATGTTAAAATCTATTAACACTGACAACATAAGCCAACTACAAAGAATGTTTAATAAAATTTGGAAAGAAGAAAAAATCCCTTCTAAATGGAAAAAGGAAATCATTGTTAAAATACCAAAAAAAAGGCAACCTCAATGACTGCGATAACTGGAGGGGTGTAACCTTACTATCAGTTGTGTCAAAGGTGTTTTGTAAAGTGATCCTGAATAGAATTAAGGATGAATGAGAGAAGAACAGGCAGGATTTTGAAAAGGAGGAAGCTGTCTTGACCAGATCTTTACTCTAAGAATAATACTTGAAGAACACATTGAAAAGCAGAAACCATTAATCCTGAACTTCATAGACTTTTAAAAAAACCATTTGATAGCATACACAGAGATTCATTGTGGAGAGTTTTAAGTCTATATGGATACCACCTAAAATTGTCAACATCATTAGAGATCTCTACAACGGATATGTTTGTGCAATCAAGACAAAAGAAGGAATGAGCGAATAGCTTCAGATTGAAACAGGCATGAAACAAGGATGTATATTATCTTCATTGATTTTTGGAATTGCCATAGACTTTATAATGAAAAGATGCTGTAAAGGTAAAACCAGCATTGATTGGCTACATGGAACCCAAATAGAAGATCTTGATTTTACAGATGACTTAACCCTTATCAGTGACAGTATGAAATCAATGCAGGAAAGAACAGATTCACTGTCTTCAATGGCTAACAAAATAGGTCTTGAAATTAACAAAGACAAAACAAAAATAATGAAACTTCTCATTAATCAAGAAGGAAAAATATACATAGAAGGAACAGTTGTTGATGAAGTAAACCAATTTGCATACCTTGGCATCTGCATAGACCAAGATGGTGACACCAGGAAGGAAGTTAGAATTGCAAAATCAGCATTGTCCTTCAAAAATCTTGAGAACATACGGAATTTAAAAGTTATAAGCACAACAACCAAGTTAAGATTATTCAATTTCAATGTGATATCCACCCTCATTTATACATGTGAAAGCTGGAAATCAAATAAAGAAATATACAAAAAATCTACTCTTTTGAAAACAAATGCCTAAGGAAAATACTTGGTATAAAATGGAACACATTTAAGAACAATGCAGAAATAAGACAGATGAGCTAACAACAACCTGTCTCATGGGTGATCAGAAAGATGGATATATGTAGGCCATGTGATGAGAAGAAATAATCAGAGAATACCAAATATGGGCTCTAACACCATATCCCTATGTGCCTCTAAGGCATGACAGGATTACCTTTATCTCTTACCATACCAAGCTATTAAGTAGAGCTCAACAGACCGTGATTGCTGTTTGGAGATACAATGAGGGAAATTAAAAGGAGGATATCTATCGCTCTTAAGAAAGTAAAACAAATAAAGAATCTGTGGAAGAAACAGAAATAACTACAAAAATAAGATTTTTAAGGGCACGCATCTTTCCCATCGCAACATATGCCTGTGAGACCTGGACACTTAACAAAACAGCTGAGAAACACATAAATGCCTTTGAATGTAAATGCTACATAAGAGTTCTCCAGATATCGTGGACACAAAAAAGAACAAATATATCTATACTACAAGAACTTAATATTGAAGAAGGCTGGCTAGTAAAGAGGATTAAAGAGAGAAAACTTAAATATTTTGGCCACATTAAACGTCATGATAATTTAGAGAAGACCGTATTGGAAGGATACATAATGGGAAAAAGAAAAAGAGGAAGACCAAACGAAGATGGCTGCAAGACATCGTTGACGATCTGCAAATGGATGCATCAGCAGCAGGCCATCTTGCTCACAACCGAGAGGCCTACAGGAGTGCTGTTTGGGAGGCAAAGTTCTGCAGGGGACATGCAAATGAATGAATGAATGAATGAACAACAGACCAAAGAAAATGAGGTCGACCACGTGAAACTCTAAAGAGGACATTATTAAGAGAAGCCAGTTTAGTGGACATAACATCCCTTGATGAAGTTGAAAGACTTGCAGAGAACAAGAAAACTTGACAAACAACTATGCTAGCCTTGTGTGACATTTAACAGCACGAAAGGATGTAAGATTAAGATATCATTAATGGTTAACTTTGGCTAATGTAAGTAACTGCATTAATAACTGTTAACTTTAAGTAGTGTAGTTAACTACACTACTTTTCTGTACTGAACTTCAGTGATCAGATTACTTTTGTTTCTGTGCTAGTCTCATTACTTGTGTGCACTAAGCACAGAGCCTAGAGTAAGTGCTGACTGCTAAGATGTGTTGAGAGTTTCATGTATGAAGTTCTGTGAGCAGGCCTGACAGTTCATGTTTTTCCCACTGTATGCAGTGGGCAGTCAGTCTTGTCTTTTTTTTTTGTCAACATTACTGTCCGAGATACTGATGTTGTATGTACATTTATTTCACAAGTCTTTCATTTACCCAGAGAATGCACATGTCACTGATGTAAGGTCACACTTATATGTTATATATGTGTATATATGTATGTGTGTGTATATATATATATATATCAGTGGCTGTATATTTGTGTACACACTTGAGTATATGTATATACAATATTACACTACATATAAATGTTATTTTGTTTGACTTGTCAGCCCCTAAAAGTATTGTACTTGTTGGTAATGTCACACAGTTAATGCATTTTACCTTGACCATTTGGTTATCAGCATACATTTTCACTGACCTTTTGGTTATCAGCATATATTTTCACTGAACATTTGGTTATCAGCATATATTTTCACTGAACATTTGGTTATCAGCATATTTTTACTGAACATTTGGTTATCAGCATATATTTTCACTGACCATTTGGTTATCATCAGCATACATTTTCACTGACCATTTGGTTATCAGCATACATTTTCACTGACCATTTGGTTATCAGCATACATTTTGACAGACAAATTGGTTATCAGCATACATTTTCACTGACCTTTTGGTTATCAGCATACATTTTTAACAGAAAAATTGGTTATCAGCATACATTTTCACTGACCATTTGGTTATCAGCATACATTTTGACAGACAAATTGGTTATCAGCATACATTTTCACCAACCATTTGGTTATCATCAGCATATATTTTCACTGACCTTTTGGTTATCAGCATACATTTTCACCAACCATTTGGTTATCATCAGCATACATTTTCACTGACCATTTGGTTATCAACATATATTTTTCCCACTACTGTGATTACAGCTACTCCCCAAGATACCTTCTTTTATTTCATTTACTATTAGCCTGACAGATGTGTAGTCAATAGCCAGATATGGAAAACAGACAGATGAATGCTGGTAGTCTGGCAGATGTGTAGCCAGTAGCCAAATATGGAAAACAGACAGATAGATGCTGGTAGTCTGGCAGATGTGTAGTCAATAGCCAGATATGGAAAACAGACAGATAGATGCTGGTAGTCTGGCAGATGTGTAGTCAATAGCCAGATATGGAAAACAGACAGATGAATGCTGGTAGTCTGGCAGATGTGTAGTCAGTAGCCAGATATGGAAAACAGACAGATGAATGCTGGTAGTCTGACAGATGTGTAGTCAGTAGCCAGATATGGAAAACAGACAGATGAATGCTGGTAGTCTGACAGATGTGTAGTCAGTAGCCAGATATGGAAAACAGACAGATGAATGCTGGTAGTCTGGCAGATGTGTAGTCAGTAGCCAGATATGGAAAACAGACAGATGAATGCTGGTAGTCTGACAGATGTGTAGTCAATAGCCAGATATGGAAAACAGACAGATGAATGCTGGTAGTCTGGCAGATGTGTAGTCAGTAGCCAGATATGGAAAACAGACAGATGAATGCTGGTAGTCTGACAGATGTGTAGTCAGTAGCCAGATATGGAAAACAGACAGATGAATGCTGGTAGTCTGGCAGATGTGTAGTCAGTAGCCAGATATGGAAAACAGACAGATAGATGCTGGTAGTCTGGCAGATGTGTAGTCAGTAGCCAGATATGGAAAACATTAGACAGACAGATGAAACATTAACATTGTACAACAGTCTTTAACATTCAGTTGATAAAGATGGTTGTTCATGTATACAGAAAGTTTATTGATATGCAATCTTTGTTTTATTTATGCAAGATAATGAAACATTTAGCAACAAGAAATGTACAAAGATACCCAAAAAGAAGTGAGATTATTCATAATTTGTTTATGCTGTACTTGGCATTTGAATGCTTATATCAGCCATGGATGTTTTCTTATTTCTTTGCTCTTTTATTATTAATTCTTCAGTTATCAGTGCATCTTAACCTTGAATTTGTGCATGTCTGTATGAAGTGTTGCTGTTTATATGTTGAATTTGTCCATGTCTGTATGAAGTGTTGCTGTTTTTATGTTGAATTTGTCCATGTGTGTATGAAGTGTTGCTGTTTATATGTTGAATTTGTCCATGTCTGTATGAAGTGTTGCTGTTTATATGTTGAATTTGTCCATTTCTGTATGAAGTGTTGCTGTTTATATGTTGAATTTGTCCATGTCTGTATGAAGTGTTGCTGTTTATATGTTGAATTTGTCCATTTCTGTATGAAGTGTTGCTGTTTATATGTTGAATTTGTCCATGTCTGTATGCAGTGTTGCCATGCATTGAAAATGTATGTGTGTGTACAGGGCATGATAAAACTGATATTTCTGTATCATGGTAGAGTTTATGAGGAAGAACTGTATTATAGTTGACATGGAGGGCATCAAGCCATCTTTTGCCTGCTATGACATACACCATCATGTACATCATCTTTGCTATCACTGAGCTAAAGAGCAGAGCAGTTGGATAAATCATCATTGTGAACAAGAATAACAAGTTTGATGTACATGTGTTATTCTTATATGACAGTACATGTGTTATTCTTATATGACAGCATTCTAACATAATACATATATGTACATTTGTTTTATGTTAGGAAGAAATAATTTTTTTAATCTGTTTTCTTGTCAGTGTCTTTGAAAGCAGATTTGTATACTTTCTCTACATAAACTGGTATATAAATCCAGACAGACAACACAATGATAATATCTGAAGGATGTTATTTTGGGGAGTATGGCTTAATATCTTCCTTTTAAAGCAACAACAAAACTGGACATAAAATTCCATTTATCTTCAGTTTCATGTGGCAGGTTTATTTCCATCTTGTGTGTCACGCAGGCTGTCTTGCTGTGTGAAATCTGTGGTAGAAAGAATATATTTTAATATTTTAAAATGAACTAATTGTCATGAATGAATTGCTGTTTCCAGTGAGATTTTAAATTTCTTGACACCTTGTAGAAGAAAAACTGCAGCAACAAAAACTGGTTTGTCCTAGAAGTTTTATAAAAGTTAGAAAAGGGTTAATACTGGCTCAGAAAGTGTAGATTTGTTTATTTATGAGAGTGTGTGTGTGTGTGTGTGTGTGTGTGTGTGTGTGTGTGTGTGTGTATACGTTCGTACATGCATTTTTTTTTTAAACACATTGTCATAACTATAAAACTGGAAGACAGCAGGTTTTTTTATTTAAACATTTTGCAGGATTTTTTTATTAAGTGTGGTTGGCTTCCTTTTGTTTTGTTTCATTTTTGTTGCTTTGTTGACAGTGAGTGAGTTATGTGAGTGTGGGCATGGTGAGTGAATGATAGAGTATGTGGGTATTATGAGTGTGAGAGTGTATGGATGATGAGTATGAATAAAGGAATGGTTGGATGCTGTGGGAACATGTGTGAGTGATGTATTTTATGGATGATATAGGAGAATGTGTGGATGATGTTAATGTGGGAAAGTGTGGATGGATGACAGAATGTATATTAATAAGAAGAATTGTATGTTTTGAGTGTGCCATATAGTAGAGCACAGGATTATCTTAGGTATCATAGTCACATATTGAGCTCATCAGGCTGCCTACTCCCATGGAGATGTCCAGATCTTCATGTTTTCCATCTGTGAATGATCTCAAGTGCCAGTTTCTGAAGGATAGATCTATTCTGTTGTTTGTCTTTAAGGTCATGGTAGAGGTATGGCTGCATGTGCTGTGGTAGAGAACTTGATTACAGAGCTCTTGACAGCTGATGCTGTGGTAGAGAACTTGATTACAGAGCTCTTGACAGCTGATGCTGTGGTAGAGAACTTGATTACAGAGCTCTTGGCAGCTGATGCTGTGGTAGAGAACTTGATTACAGAGCTCTTGGCACCTGATGCTGTGGTAGAGAACTTGATTACAGAGCTCTTGGAAGCTGATGCTGTGGTAGAGAACTTGATTACAGAGCTCTTGGCACCTGATGCTGTGGTAGAGAACTTGATTACAGAGCTCTTGGCAGCTGATGCTGTGGTAGAGAACTTGACTTAATCTCAGAAATAATCATGTCAGTGGTGTTTTGCTTTGGTCTTGAGAGTTTGAGAAGAAACCCCCAGCACTGATTTTTTTCCTCCGGTATCTGGCCATGTTAATTATAAACGTTAGTTGTCAGAGTTTTGTCTGCTATCATTTTTGTGCTCATAAAATTTTTCTAAGACACAGGTTGTGTAACATAAGTTAGACATCACAAAAAAATTGAAGGATAAGATGGTTTGCTGGAGATTTTTCTTTTTTTTAGTGACAGTGTTTATGGATTTCAGAGGTGTATTGCCTGCAGTAGTGCTAGTATTGTTAGTTGGCTAAAGTTATACAAACTGTGAGGTGAGTAGCGTAAACAGAGTAAAGTTTTGGTTGGCATGTTATTCTTTTGTTAGAGATGAAACAGGTTATTGTTGGCTTGTTGTTGATTTAGTATTCTACCATTTTGTGACCACATCAGTGTTGAGGCTAATGCAATTTCTTACCATTTGTTGCAAAACTGACAGACATGTATTAGCTTCTTACTGTTTGTTGCAACAACTCCTGACAGACACACACATTAGCCTCTTGCTGTTTGTTGCAACAACTCCTTACAGACACACACATTAGCCTCTTGCTGTTTGTTGCAACAACTCCTTACAGACACACACATTAGCCTCTTGCTGTTTGTTGCAGCAACTCCTTACAGACACACACATTAGCCTCTTGCTGTTTGTTGCAACAACTCCTTACAGACATATTACCTCTTGCTGTTTATTGCAACAACTCCTTTCAGATATATATATTACCTCTTGATGTTTGTTGCAACAACTCCTGACATGCACATATTAGCATCTTGCTGTTTTTTTTGCAACAACTGACATACACATACATATTACCTCTTGCTGTTTGTTGCAACAACTCCTGACAGACATATATTAGTCTCTTGTTGCTTGTTGCAATAACTCTTTTATAAACATTGTCATTGTATACATTTTTAAGCTTTTTTTTTTTCCTTTGCTGTTATTATCCTAGTCTTCTTTGCAATATTTGTGAACAAGTGATTCAGCAAGTGGAATAATATGACAAGAAGCATCTTTTCTATGATCATGAATTCCACAAGCATCATGTTTACATATGTATGTATAATCTGCATTGTAATCACTGATACGTCATTTGTCACAGTTACTAGCACATTTGGGCGTTTCACAATTTTAGACTTAAATTTGCTTCAGTGATACTTGTCACTGAAAGAGAGAAACACTTCAAGGTTTTTACTTTTTGGTCATTCAGAGAAAAATTGAATTATGTTGTTTTGATATTTTTGTTGATTTGTGCAAATCTCAAAACTTGTAACACCATTTGTTATTTTGTTTCACATTTTTCAGACATTATTAAGTGCAATTGGTTCCAGAAAGTTTGGTTTTTTTTTTAACAATATTTTTATACATGATGTCTCACAGAGCAGGTCGGAAACAGTTTGATTTTAAATTTTGTCTTTCACAAAGTTTTGGTTTCAACAACCAGTTTCTCTTTATGCACTGCCTACAGTTATCTCCCCTATTTTCTGTTCTGTCAGTGTGTACCATATGATATTTGAGATATTGTGTAGTGGGTTCTCAGTTATACATACACATACTAAGTTGTTTTTGTTGTATGTATTTATAAGTAGGTGTGAATATGGTATGAATTATTGGTGTGTCATTGCTTGCTTAACTGACAGCTTCCAGTGTTGAATGGCTGAGGCAAAACAAAAAACAAGTACAGAAAGGACAATGTAAAGGTTATGTATACAGTAGTCCCTCTGTATCTGTGGTTTCAGTTGCCCACATTTTGGAAACGTGAAATAAGAAAATCCTAAAAATTAGAAATTCATCAATTTGAGTTCATAAATTTCTTGCATGTCTGCCTTACCTAGTTACCTGCCCACACAGTTATGCTACAGCATCCATGACGTAAACAGTATCCCAGGGCACGGTATACCTTTAACCACTATACAGTGCTGCTTATCAGTTATTTAATATGGCCTCAAGAAACAAAAGCAGTGATGCTAGTAATTCTACTGTGCCAAAGAGAAGCCATATTAAACTGTATCATAGGTGTGTGTGTGTGTGTATATATATATATACAAACATGTAGGGTTCTGTATTATCTGCAGTTTCAACCAGAGAGGCTTGGAATCAAATGGCCATGGATACATGGGACTACCGTATATACAGAAATGACAGTGGAAAACTTCGGTTGATTAGGGGCTTACTATAATTATTTAGCAAAATTATCTCTGAAAAGTTTTGCTGCTTATGCTTTGAAAGTTAATGAATGTTACTTAAAGTTCTGATTGTCATTCTCAAAGTTTTGTTTAAAAGAAAAGTTACGTTTTTGTCCATGGCATTTTCTTCAGGACATTTTGGAGCATGTGTAACGGAGAAAGATCATATCAGCAAACATAATTTATAAATCTTGTATGTACAACATTTTGTTGGATGTTGGCAACTTATGGCTGTTTATCATTAGAATAAATATTTTAAAGAAAAAAAAACAGGTTACAGTGTGTTATCATTCATCAGTATAAGAGGGTAATATTTTAAATTAGTCTAGCACTTGATGATGATGAACAGAGAATGTCTATGTTTGTTACCCAGTTGAAATCTGTGAAAAGTGTCTGATATGTCAAGTCCTACAAATACTAACTTGTAAACGATCAGAAACTTGATGGCAGTGAAAGCAACATTTATATTCATAAACACTTTTAACCAGTGATGTATCAGACCAACTGCACAGGAATCAATGGAAAACAACTACTCAAATCTGATAGAGTAACTTTATTGTGTAGGTTGTGGTTGATACAAAATACTTGGTTAATAAAATACAACAATAAAAGTGATAACATTTATGTAGTCTTTACTTTTGATCTCCTTGAGACACAGACATTGGGTTGGATGAGTGTGGATTACAGTGGCTTTCTTTAAGATCCAGAAACAGACTCCAGCATTTGGTCCATGTCAAGCTATATTTTGTTAGTTAAGAAGGGTATCATGATACCCTTACAGTATCATCTACAACAAAGAACCTTAGCTCCTCTGGTGACAGTCATTTGATGCTTCTCTCTCCAGAGAACTTTCCATTAATATCCACTGGTTTGCAATCACAGTTCTACCCTTCAACCCATTAAAGTTTGTTGTTTGTTCTCTTTTTTGGGCAACAAAGTTATCCCAGTCTTTTCTGATTATTGATGTAAAATACTTTGACAAACAAATCACGATGTTGGCCGCAGCTAAATTATGACTCCCAAGCAAATTTTCTACAAACTGAAAAAATATCTAGCAAGTGAATCTATCACACAGAACATCTTATGTGGGGTAGCATAAACTCCAAGCAATGGAAAACCTAAACATAAAATTTTGCCATTTTTAAAATATATGTTTGTAGATTTTTTTAAATTAAAAAACAAAGAGATTAAATATTGTGAACTTGAAAGTTGATTTCCCCAGAATGTAAACACCAGTTTCTGGGGGGAAAAAGTATTAAGATGCAGCAGAAATTCTATAATGTGGTAGCCCCTAGCAACTGCACAAGAAACATTAATGCTGTTTACTGAGCATGAGTATTTGTTAATGCTGAAAGCAAAATTTGAGCAACTGAGCATTTGATCATGGATATGAACAAAACTGTAGTTAGATTTACTAGGCCATCCCTTGGTTAATTATATCAGAGTTACATAGATACTTGGATTTGTAGGAGAAAGTTGATGTCAAAGGGTTAGAGATATGTTGGTTTGTGTCAGATGATGTAAGGTTTACACAGAATTATGCAGATACCTGGCTTTGTTGGAGTAAGCTGATGTCATACTTGGGTTTGTGGGACTGACATTGTCATACAAATGTCAGGGAAACCAGCCTGCGTAGATAATATGCTAATAAGCATACAATCAAAATGAGTAAAACATCAGTGAACATGTCTGAAGCTATGAGAGGAGATAAAGTGTAAGACTCAAGACTGAAGTCAACACTGACATAAGCCCAGGCAGACAAAATATTTTGTGTTTTTACCATCATATGTAACATCCTAAATTTTACCATCATATGTAACATCCTAAAAAAACAACTGTCACATAAGAGTATGTGATCTATGTTAAGGGGATTTACCATGCTAATAACATCAATTGGGATTTGAGCAAATCTGTTACATGAACATTTACATTCTGTCAGTGTTTTCGCTCCAATGTAGCAATGAAAGGAAGGCTATTTTCAAGTCGAGTACTTTTCCCTCACCAAATCCTACCTAAAATATGAAAATCTTCCCGTCAGAATATTCATGCCCAGACTAAACCCACGCAGTCACCTGAAAGGCTTTGGTGACTATCATGCCCAGACTAAACCCACGCAGTCACCTGAAAAGTTCTGGTGACTATCATGCCCAGACTAAACCCACGCAGTCACCTGAAAAGTTCTGGTGACTATCATACCAATAACAAAACTGATCTTCACTAACAGGAATGTTAACAAGACTCAAAATGCATAGTATTAAAGCACAAGTCCTGTGTGAGACAGAATGACATCCAAGCATATGACATGAACAAAACTTTCAGGAAAGCTACAAGCAACAAATAACAGCATCTCACAAGTTGAAATTGTGTGCATAATCTGGGAAGCTGATGTAAACAAGTTATGCCTAATACAGAAATCTAAATATTAAACTTAATAAATTCAGATATTTAAAACAAAAATATACTTCATACACAGACTGTATAAACTTTGTGTAAAATATACAACGGTGAAAAATTATATATAATGAACAAGTAAGAAATGTAGGAAACATACAAAATCTGGTTAGATATTATCTTCTGAGAACCAAGAATATATTAATTTGCATGGAGCAAACTGTGAGCTCAGAACTCCACGCGGGATGTGGTTAGAAGTGATCATATGATGCTGCTAACTCAACATTTGATCATCAGTGGAAGAATAAGAAACATGATATATCTTAACAAGTGTATCAGGACACAAAACTTGTAAAACATACATTGTGAGAACTGATGTCAACAAAAAGTTGTAATGATGCAATAATATCACTGTTTGTAAAGAACTGATTAATGAACACAAACAATAAATTACCCATCAACAATGTATTATGAGACTCAAAATAATGCAGAAACAAACAACAACAAAACTTTAGTATCTGTCCGGTACTCTGACAACTTGTTCATAAACTCCCTCAGCACAAAGATTTCTGATGTAGGTGTTCTCTCAACATGTCATAGATAACATTTTCTTCTTTCTCAACTTAACTTTGACCTACAAGTCTAAATGTTCTCTCCTGCTGATGCCGGGTCAGAACTTGTGTATGCTGTAGGCTAATTACAATAGTTCACACTGAAGATCAAGAAACAGATTCCACAGACATGGAGACTACACTGAGCCTTATCCCACGTGTCAAGCAGGAATGTTATCAGACTATTACAGTGATCAACAAGAAATGGTGGGAGAGGGTCTTGGTCAGCTCTGATTCATTGGTCCAAACATCTGCAGCTGAGGCATCCACTCGGTGGCTCACGAAGTTATTACAAAAATACAATTTTTTATTAAAATTAATATTTTTTCTTCAAAACATGTAAAAAAAAAAACATTTTTAAAAGACCTGAAAAGCTAAATAAATACAATCAATTCACCTTCATTTTGTAACTTATTTCTTCTCATTTGTATGTAAGCCAGCAAAGACTTGATTTAGATATGGCCTGCCTTGAGGCCACTCAAGCTGATACTCCAGCTCTAGAGCAGTCATCTTTACTAACATGAAACAATTGTAAATATGAAAGCAACTTTTTATATATTTAGATTAATTCCAGTCAGCTGATGTCACTCATGGAAGATGCTACAGAAACTAGTAAAATGGATCATTATCAGGACAAGGATGTTCAGTAGCAGCAAATGCTGTCATGTAAACAATGCTAGTTAATTCTAAGGATTCAGCATCAAACAAGCCATATGAACTTCTGAACAGTTTACAAACAGAAACCAAAGTTCTGAAAACTGCTAGATTTCAGTGGTTACATACATATTTAAAATAGACACTGTAACATGAGAAAAAAACTGCAATAATGAAGGACTAAGTGTCCTGAGATTTTAAAACTGTCTATCAAGCAAAGAAGCATCACCACGATATAAAACAGAAACCTTGGGCAAGTATTTACAAGCTATAACCTGGCATATAGTCACAAGAAGTCTGTCGCAGGTTTTTTTAATTGTTCAAAATATACCATTCACAACCAGTATTATGCAGATATCTGGTTTGCTACTGTACAAAACTTGGTCTCCCATTTTCAACTCTCCTCATATAAAATATATTTGTGTTCAATAAATAATTTCATAAAATTTACAGCTTTTGTTGCACATCAGTATTTTTTCTTTAAGAAAAAAAAAAAGTTGTTACCAATGTCAAAATCTTCACATTATAAATGATTATTATCTGTCTAGAAATCCATGCAAGGCTAAAATCTTTACATTATAAATGATTATTATCTGTCTAGAAATCCATGCAAGACTAAAATCTTCACATTATAAATGATTATTATCTGTCTAGAAATCGACGCAAGGCTAAAATCTTCATATTATAAATGATTCAACACTTGCAAAGAACCCAAGCAAGATTTGTTAAAACTCACATTGTAGATACGTAATGAATGCACAGAAATTTCTGATTCCTCCCTTCCTCCAGAAAAAAAAAAATCTCATGAAAAGTGTCACCCAAAATTACTGTACAGTGTAAAGTGTATATGAAAACAGTAACACTTGTAAAATACCTCACAATCATGGAGATATTTTTTTTTAATTCACACAATAAGACAACCAATGTTTATAGCTAATGGCAGAGTAATGTTTAGACATTAACTACAGTTGTATACTGGACGAATAGGTAAGGACTGTGTATGGAGACAAACCATGATTTCACAAAGGATGGAATGATCAAACAGTGTATATAAGCTATTTTTAACATACAAAATAACAGGAATATTATAAACTGACAAACCATGCAATATAAAGTCAGTATTACTGGAGAGGAATGCATAGATGGTAAAATATATAACAGGAATGTAGGCATTCATGATTCTTCTATACTCAGGAAAATGAGAGCCCGTGCTACATACAAGGGTGTCCAACTGCGTACAGCCTGTGGGGTCTTACTTTGTGTTGTATTAAATTCTTATGAAAATGTTTTATTTAAATTAATACCATTGGTGGAAAAAAAAAGTTTTAGTTGCATGCTATGAAAGAATCATCATAGTCAGCAGAGATTCCAAACTGAGCAAAAAACTGGTTGATTTTGATGCTGCCTGTCACTTCACCTGAAGATACAAGTTTGACACCCTTGGTATAAGATAAGGCTTTTATTTTCCATTTCCATATTTCCCGTGATCATCAAACGGACAATAAACTAATTTCAGACACACAAGTCATTTGTTTTCTTGTAGCAGCAACAAAATAAAACAACTTCACTGATAATTAAAATAAACATTGAATGTAATAATAGTAACTGAATACAAAAATAGAATGAAAATATCTCTGAGTGCTATTTGTTCATTGAAGTAACAAATGCTTTATAAAACTCTGATGATAGAAATTAAGGTCCCCCCCACCCAACTAAAATATTTTAAATAAAGGTCAAGCTGCTGGATGTGCCAGCTGATCAACAGGTGACAGGATGTGCCAGCTATGACAAACATCTTTTGCAGATAAAAGCAGAGTTATAAAGGAAGAAGTTACAGTGCCTTCACACTGAACCTATATGAAAGTGCTTCTAACGCTTGGCCTCTTTCGTATACATGAGAACTTGTACAGACCCAGCACCTTCTGTCCCTATAAAAGATCACATTTTGTCAAGCTCAGTCAGTCATTTGCTATCAAGTTCAGTTAATTACACAATGTTGAAAGTCTATAGTCTGGATGTCAGCAAAGTCTGTAGGCTCTGGCAAGAAACACTCGGTATGGAGCAGGCTGATGAAAGTTGCATATAAAAATTTGCAGACGTATATTTTAGATCAGCTACCATAGAACAAAATGCATCTATGGATAGTGAATCTTCCAAGAACTGTAACAGATGAGAAAAAGCCACAGATCTTAAGCCTATGAGTCTCTAATTTCCACAGAAGCAAATGCTTCCACATCAAACTCTTGCAGACATGGCACTCAACAACCTACATATACACAACCAGTTTTATCTGAGGCTAGCATGTACTCTACAGTAAGAACTGTACAATTCCACTAATCTGAAGTATTAAGAATGTTCCCAAGAGGGCCATGATATATCTGCTAACATGTGCGTCAGGTGCATTTCAGTGTTCAGACTGTGTCAGGTCTATACTACCTCACCTCCCACCAGACAAGAAACTTTTCAGCCAACCTATGGATGACTGGTATCAACATATATTTTCAAACAAATAATCTTTGTAGGCAAAACAACAACACAAAATGTATGCAAATACAAAAAAGTTTTTTAAAAAAAAACCTAAAATTATTTTGAACTTTGACAAATCTCTGGCATTACTGTGAAATTCTTGTATGGAGTACAAAGGTCACTCAATAACTCTTTTGTTTTACAAAGTTGTTCTTCACCAAGTTTTTCCCCTTTCTGTCAATGAAAACATTTACTTTATGCCAGTGGTTCCCAACCCTGTGTATGTGTAGCCTTGAGGGTACGTTGCAGGCCTTGAGGGTACATATAAAAGCAAAAGTTTTGCGCTCATAGACAAAAATATAACAATAAAAATCAATAAAAATGACTACCCTACCACTTTAGACTGAAAAACAAGAAAGGAGCAACACCTCACACATATCTTCTAGTATTAACATTGAGATAGGAAATACATATTTTTATTTTTACCTCTTTTACAAGTTAACTATTATTACACTGTCAACCAGTCTGACAAGAAGGGAACAAACTGTCTCACAATACTGGTTGCACTTTCACAAACAGTGAGCTTATCTATAATCAAACACTTTAGTCCCAAACTGTGCACTGTTGCTATTTATCCACAACCAAAACTTTTTCAACAACACTGCAGGATACACATCATAGATGTCTTTTAATAAAGTTTTTCAACATCCACCCACAAAAAGTCTTCCAGTTGCACTATAATAAACTTTCAAAACTGAGCTTATCTGGTCCAACTGATGGTAATTTTTATATGAAAATAACTTTCAATCCTATGTTTTCAAAAATAATTTTATTATGTCTTATTCCCACATAGTTTGTTCATGAAAGATTTTTTAAATGGAATCAAACTATCAAAAAAGGACTTAATCATGGCTGTTGGCATGAAAAAGACTTGAGTGTTCTTGGATGATCAAACATTAATTTATATGCAGGAAAAGCAACAAAACATAACTATACTGAAAATTAAAAGATGCTTCCCTGTTATATTTCCAAGCTTGTTACAAGAAAACAAAATTTATGTCCTATATTACCAAGCCTGTCCAATGGTAAAACTGTCTTGAAGGTACTGATGCTTCCTAAGCTTGTTCAGTGACCATCGATGTGCCAAAACCAAATCCCTTAGGTCCAAAGTTTTTGCTGTAACAGGCTGTGAGACAGAAATAAACAGGAAATTATCGCAGCCATTTTGGACAAGTTGTGAAGATAGAAATAAACAGGAAATTATCGCAATCATTCTGGACAAGCTGTGGGACAGAAATAAACAGGAAATTATCGCAATCATTCTGGACAAGCTGTGGGACAGAAATAAACAGGATATTATCGCAATCATTCTGGACAAGCTGTGAGACAGAAATAAACAGGAAATTATCAGTCATATCTGAAGCATCTAAAAGAGAAAGAAACATGCACTTACAAAACACTTTCTTACAATACAAAAATCCTACATGCCTGAACTCCTACCCCTCCAAAAACATTAAAAGAACAGGCAAATCAAGAATGTGATAGACAGAAAGGCCTTACACTTGCAATAGGTTTGTCCATCATGCTCTGTCATTGTGGTGGAATCCAGGCCTTTGTTGCAGTTGTTGCACTTGAAGCAGGCCTTGTGGAAAACCTATAGGGGAAGAAACAAAATTTTTATCTACCTTGTTCAGATTTGGTACATGGCTACCTACAACCTACCTGGTTTATACAAGTCACATTACCTATTTTAGCAGGTCAACCATTATCTGTACTTGATTTTGTTGTTACACTGAATGTTCTTCACAACTGATGAGGTGAAGTTGTTAAGACACAGCACTGTGTCAATTGGTTATGATGGCTGTTTATGCAGATTGTAGCTAAAATGTGGGAAGGTGTAATGCTTCTTTAATACCCCACCACCATAGAGACTATAGCAACCCCTGCCCAGTTAACCTGGCTGAGTCTAATAAAGAGTTGGAACAGGGCTTTAGCTATGGTCCACCAACCTGATGCAAGAAGTCAGATATTGTTCACTGACCATACCTCAGACTACACTTTCACCCTTCATTTACATTTGTTATAACTGGTTTATTTTACCCAACTGTATCAACATTCATTCAATCACTGATATAACTGGTTTATTTTACCTAACTGTATCAACATTCATTCAATCACTGATATAACTGGTTTATTTTACCTAACTGTATCAACATTCATTCAATTACTAGCTTCCATGTCAAAAACGATGATAATATGCTTCTTTATACTGAGGGATTTGTGGTATCTCTAATCACACCTGCTGCCTTGCTTTTTTTCTCTACAATTTATTCAGCTCATCCGTATATTTTTTTTCTGGCGAAACCAAAATAAGAAATAATGTAAAACATAAAACCCAAACACTTCAAGCTTCTTGACTAGATCATCAGGCACAACAATTTTGTGAAAAATGTACTGGAAAGAAAAGCTGCAACAGAACAGATCACAATAATGACAAAGATGGTGGACAATATTAAAAAAAAATGTAGAGAGAGCATTTTGGTGCACCATGAAAACAAGAGACAGAGCAAGGTCAGCTGAGAAGATAGCACAAAATGTGAGTGAAGATAGAAGGCGAAGGGGAAATGCTACAAAATACAATAAAAGATCATTGTTAGTGAGTGATCAAACACAGAAGAGACTAAATTCACGTATAGCCTTACCTTTCCAACTCCAGTTACTTTCTCGGCAAAATAAACCGGTTTCCTACAGCGGCTGCATCTGTCTCTGACATCAGTCCAGTCTCCTTCAGCAGCATCCTGACCTGGCTCTCCCATCAGTGGGGCTGTTAGGGCCTGGGCAATAGCTGGGATGTTGCTGTTAAAACAAAATGATAATTTCATCAGTGTATTTCCCAATTTCAATCATTGTTTTTAAACTGGACATTTAAAAATTAGTAATCTCTATTGGAAACTGTAAAAAAAAGTTTGATGGAAAAGTTTCAGAGTAAAATGCCAAAACTTTTTTTTAAAAAATCTTTAACTGAGAGCCATAGATAAACTCATACATTTAGTATTTAGTTCCAGGAAATCAGAACTGGCCAAAACCTTAAAGCTTTCTCCATTATGCTCCGGTTAACACAGAACTCTTAGTTTTCTGGTCTGGCTGATAAGGCTCGGTTTAATATGGTTCCTACTAGAAGGTCTGTTTCTTGAGCCTGGCCATGAGGCAGGGCTTACTAACAAGATACTTCTTCTCTATAGAATATTTTCTGCTTACTTATAAGACTTTTATATCCACAGGGTGTTTCTCCACTCAAAGTCTGTTTTCCTATTGAAGTAGGAACTGCTGCATCTTGAAACTTTAGTGTTTTCAGATATAAGGATGGTTGTAACACAATTCTTTATCCCCTCTTATTTTGTTTGTTGTGCTTTTTACAAGTCAAAAAAGTGACCTTAATTTTTCTTTTTTTTAAAATTCAAATAAAATGTACAAATATTATTGAAAATTCTTTGTCACTTTCAACACAGTCTTTACCACATTCAATACAGGACCACCACCACTTCACTAATGCCTGGATTCTTCAATAAAAAAAATCTAAATGATGCTATAGCCCCTATGAATGGCCTCTGCAATCTCTTCAATCATATGGAACTTCTTCCCACCTTGCACTTCCCTGAGGGGTCCAAACACATGATAATCACATGGTGCATGATCAGGTGAATATGTAGGGTGTGGAAGACACTTCAAATGCAGATTCATAAGTTGATGACCACGTGCTGTGTGAGTTTCATATTATAATGCTGTAACACCAAACCAGAACTGAGCAAACCATGTTTAGACCTCTTGCAGATTTCAAGTGGTTCTTATGCAGATGACAGGATGCTTCACTGTTGACAGTGGTTCCTCTGGGTATGCAATGTTCCAGGATTGGACCTTTACAATCCCAGAAGAGCAAACAACTCCTCTTGGATTGCTCTACAAACGGTTATCAAACAATGGACACTCCTCATGAGTTCTTCAGTTACAGTCAACTGTTAACAACCAATAATTTAATTCTGACTGGTATCGGACTCTACATGCTGTTTAAATTTTCAATGAATGCTCAGAGCTCATTCTCCTCAAGGGCCTTAAATTATGACAAACTTAATATCTTGTTCTGTAACAAACTGCTGGAATAACTTTACCCTTTAATGTCTTATTAAAGATTAAACTAATATGACAAAATGCTCACCTTGTTGGCACCTCATCTGGTCTTCCAGTATCCATAGACAGACCAGATGCACCACCAGCATATCCATAACCTTTAGGTCCAAAGTTCTTACCATAGCAGGCTGTAGGAACCAAAAAAAAATAAAAAGGGCTGCATCTGTACAATAACTTATTCTACTGTTATGCTTTGTACTTCCTTTTAACAGTTAAAGGTACTTGCATGATATAATCTTCCGTGATAAAATGAGCAACAACACATGCTTGGAATCAGCTGTGTGCTTCTTACAGGACACAATCTTGTATGATGACACGAACAATTTAAAGCAATGATGACACCTGACTCTTTACATCAACAAACAGACAAAAAAATGAACAAACGGACCTAACTGCAGAGTAAAATAAAGAGATGGCATGTGGCCTGAAATTGGACCCACTTAATATCACATCACTTTATGTTACCACCTGGATAATGTCACATAAATTTCTATCCCCGGCCAACTCCCATAAGTAATTAATGAGCTTTACTCCTGTTAATATCACCCCACTTACTGCCACAAACCGGTTAATGTTACTGTATTTTCACACCCGGAAGAGCTGAAGACCCCGCTTTGTATCACAGACTGGGTGAGCACAAGCTACAAACATCTCACAAAGCATTATCAGCTTCGCAATTCATCAAAGATGGGGCTGGCTGTTTGATCACTGAGTAATTGATGCATCAACCATTTGAACATGTAGACATCAAAACTCATGTGGTGTGAATGAAAGGCTTACCACAGCCACCCTTTCGTGATTAAAATCTGGCTTTTTTGGCTCACTGGCTTCTTTATCAAGATGTGGCCGGTGTTAAATTGGCAAAGTGAGGTGACAGTTAGTCAGACTCGAATAGTGTACTGTGAATCATATAGCCAGGAACTTCTCTCTGGTTCTCATTGTGATAGATAATGGCTACTTAATGCAAACATGCTGATCTGGATTTTAACAGTAAAATGGATATTCTGAAGTAAGTTGATGAAAAAGTTACAAGAAAGAACATAGCGGATAAATTTGAAATTGACATTTCAACTGTATCGAAACTTGTTAAAAACTGAGACAAAACTGAATGAGACTTTCACTCGTCTTTAGTTTGGTCAAACTGTAAGCAAAGTCATGCGAGTTCCTACATGGATATTGAGTGTTCTCTGCTGAAATGGTTCAAACAGACATGTACTGCACAGTTGCCTGTGTGTGGTTCTATGCTGGCAGAAATCACAGAACATTTTGTGAAATAAATGAATATGCCTGACTGGAAGTGTTTGAATGGCTTTCTTGAGTGCTTTAAGAAATGCTACAACGTAACATTTAAGGTTGCTTCAGGTGAAGCGGCCCAAGTTAACACCAATGTCGTTAATGATTGGATTTCTCGCTTGCCAAAATTTCTGGATGCAAATAACCCAGATGACATTTTTAACATGGATGAAGCAGGTGTGTTTTATAAACTGCTACAGAACAGGACTTTGTGCTTTTGTGATGAGAAGTGCCACGGTAGCAAACGTTCTAAAGATCGCTTAACAGCTGTCGTGTGCTGTAACATGTCTGACACTGACTCCACTCCTTGTTATCGGAAAGTCACAAAATCTGCAGTTCTTCAAGAACATAAAGAGCCTGCCCGTCACTTACAGGGCCAACCAGCGTGCTTGGATGACAAGTGAACTGTTTGAGGACTGGGTCATTTCTATCGACAACAAAATGAAAGGATAGAACAGAAAAGTTTTGTTGTTCGTTGACAACTGTCCGGTACACACTGTTGTCGCCAATCTGATGGCTACAAAGCTTTGTTTTCCTGTCACCTAACACAACCAGCGTGCTGCAGCCTTGTGACCAAGGCATCATTTACGCCTTCAAGCAATAGCACAGAAACGGATAGTGTGTCATGTGCTGTATGCTGTGGAACAAAAGCATGTCACCGAGATTGACGTCAAGATAGCGATTAATTTTATGCATGGGCATGGAGTAGCGTCATTCAATCAATGACTGTGAACTGCTTTCGTAAATCACAGTTTACTTTCTTGCCTGAGCCAGTGATCAATACAAATGCTGTCAATATTGGACTTGATCACAGATGAAGAGTGGGCAGCAATTTATAATGTAAGTGTCACATTTGATTAGTTCGTTTCAGCTGCTGACAGCTTGCTATCAACAGAAATGTATTCAGTCAAAGAGATCATTGCTAGCTGCAGTAAAAGAAAGGTAGACAGCGATGCCAAGGATAGTGCTGATGATGTCAGTGAGTCCACTACCAGATGGCCACCATAATTGTTTCTTACACTCATTCTGTAAGCACGTTCGAGAGTGTGTGTTCATTCATTTACAGTATGCCTGACATGGCGCAGGACCTTTTTAGTGCTCTATTGTGTTTAAATGCCTTTTTTATCAATAGACCAGTTATCACTACACAACGCAAAATCACACATTTTTTAGTACTATTGCTGACAAGTCAAATGGTACTTAATTATAGTGTTTTCTATATTATAAGACTAAGACTTACTGTATTTTGTGATTAATATATTTTGCGGCTAATATATTTTGTGATTAGTACATATTGTGTCCGATGATGATAGCTTTGGCTGTTTGCTATGTGTTTAATGTAGCAAATGTGGGACACACACACACGCTGGCCCAGTTAAATCCTTTTTAATGGACTACTATTTATGTCAACTCTACTTATTATCATCACATTCTGACGGTCCCAACCATGTGACATTAAACGGGTTCAACGGTTCAAATGCATATATATATTACATCTTTCCCATGCCACTAAACGTTGCATAGGGTCCGGTTGGTAGTTTGCCAAGATTTCCTGTCTTCGGCGAGTTTTTAAATCTCATCAAGGGATGTTATGCCCACTGAACTGGCTTCTCTTAACAATGTCCTTTCGACCTCTTTTTCATTGGCCTGTTGTGTTCCATTTGACAGCTTGTCTGGGGATTCTCTGATTGTTTCTTCTCATCACATGACCGACATACATGTCCATCTTCTTCTTCTGATCACTCATGAGACAGGTTGTTGCTTGCTCATCTGTCTTATCTCTGTGTTGTTCTTGAATTTACTCCACTTTATACTGAGTATTTTCCTTAGGCATTTGTTTTTGAGGGGTGCGACAAGGATGTGTACTATCTCCAGACCTTTTTTTCTCTGTATAGCGAGAATATTCTAAGAACAATCATCACAGAACCAGGCATAAAAATTGGAAGATACAATATTAACAACCTTCGGTATGCTGACGACACAGTACTGATAGCTGAGAACCTACAAGACCTGCAAAATCTCTTGGATAAAGTCGCCAAAGAAAGTGAACAGAAAGGCCTTACTTTGAACATCAAAAAGACAGAGACTATGGTTATATCTAAGAAACAGAATCCACCAGCATGCAGTATTAAATTAAACGGAACTATTCTAAAGCAGGTGCAGAAATTCAAATACCTTGGAGCAGTAATAACTTCAGATGGGAAATGCAGAACAGAAATTAGGAACAGAATAGGCCAAGCAAAGACTGCATTTCCGAGAATGAGAAACATATTAACCAACACATCCTTATCAATGAATGTTAGAAAAGGAGTCCTAAAATGCTATATATCTTGTTATATGGAAGTGAATCATGGACAATAGGCAAGTCTGCACAAAAATCATTGGAAGCAGCAGAAATGTGGTTTATTAGAAGAATGTTGCGAATCCCCTGGACAGCAAAAATAACTAATGAAGAATGTACGAGAAGAGCTGGAGAGACAAAAAAACCTTGTCAAAAAGATAAGAGAGAGACAATGTACTTTCATAGGACATGCAATGAGAAGAGGGGGCATTGAAAATATTATAACAACAGGAAAAATAGAAGGAAGAAGATCAAGAGGAAGACCAAGAGAAATGATACTGGACAGTCTGACGGGATGGTGTGAGAGGAGATCACCAACTGAACTGATGGCCTGCATGAAGGATCGTGTACTCTGGAGAAGCATAATAGCCAACGCCAGTCGGCACGGCACATGATGATGATGATGATTTGTTTCTGAAAGAGTCTAATTTCTTGTCTATTTCTTTAGTTGTTTTCCAGCTTTCACATACATAAATGAGGGTGATTATTACATTTGAAGTGACTAATCTTAACTTGGTTTTTGTGCTTATATCTTTTGAATGCCATGTTCTCAAGATTCCTGAAGGTCATTGCTGCTTTTGCAATCCAAATTCTAACTTCCTTTCTGGTGTCACCATCCTGGTATATGTAGCTGCCGAGATATGCAAATTGGTTTACTTCTTCAACAGCTGTTTCTTCAACGTATATTTTTCCTTCATGGTTAATGAGAAATTTCAATATATATATATATAGTTCAGCTGAAATACTTCATTTTCTCACATACATTCCACAGTGAATAATGTAAGTGTACCATCTGCCTCTGTAATACATGTAAACAGAGATATATGGCCCAGTTTTACAGATAGAAAGAGTGAGAAAAGTGGGCAGAGAGGAAAGTGGGCAGAAAAGAAAATGGCAGAAAGCAAGATAAGCATGTATAAATTCACTTTCCACCTGTTTGTAAAACTGAACCATACACCTCTGTCTATCTTTATTATTAGTACCAGCTTTACCACAGTCATCTCATCTCTTATCTTCCAGCACCTGATGTCATTAAATATTGGTATAATCAGATCTGAGTGTTAAGCCTCTCTCTCTCACTTGGGACACCTATAATATTCTTGCTGCCCAATGTCATTATTTCTACCAAGCTTGTCTGAGGTCACAAATGCTTTTTAAATGCTCCTCTTCTTCAAATAAGACCTATTAGATTAAGTTCTGGTTTTTTTCTCCTTTGTGCCACACATAAAGTGCAATGCAGAAAACAACTGCTGTTAATGCTCTCAATTTTGTGCCATATTTGGTACTTCTAACCTGATCCGCTGCCTTCATTTTTGTGCCACTTGCTCAGTTCATTCAGTTATTTTCTTCCTGTCTCTCTCTCTCTCTTTTTTTCCCCTTTGAGTTTTCCAATGATTGTTCTATCTTCTTGTGATATATTCAAAGAATTTTAAATTCTTTTTATAATTTTAATTAGCTTTCAATGCTGAGGAACTTTTCTGAGAACTTCTATATAGTTATTTTTATTTTAACTGTACTTCTAATTAGGCACCATAAGCTAATCTCACTCTCATACAGAACAACTTGATTATCTTTTGGCTTGCTGATGGACTTTAAACTTAACAGGATCCATCATGGCTTGTTGTTCTGTGCTATTTTTCTGAGAATCTTACACCAGAATATTTTCACATCTCTTCTATGGATCAAATTTAAACTTTCTTCTCTCTTGTACTTTACCCCCTGAGCCTGACTAGCTGTCTACTAGAAGGACTGTTAACTGACATTCTTCTGCTGAACTATTTCTGAATGAGCTAACTGGTAGTTTGTTCCAGAACATTTTATGATTTCAGTTATGATTTCTGGCTATTTTTTCTGGGTCGCCCCCCCCCCCCTTTTTTTTTTTCCATCATCATCATCATCATCATCATGAGACATCAACTCAAGAACTGTCATCTTGTTATGTTTCTCATTACTAATATTTTTTCAATTTAAGTCTATAAAATAAGCCCCACTCTTCTGTAAATCCATATAAAGATTTCACACAATATTAAAGCCTGCAATGAGGCATTGTTTTAAAAAAAAAAAATTCTGCTAACTTCATGCACTCAAGAAACTACTCATTTATTAATTGCACATTATCCATGTTGCGAATCTGTTCTGTTTAAAAACACTTTTATTGTTAGAATGTAACTGAAGACAGAATTTTACCTCTGCAGTAGATTTCATCCTCTCTCACAGCTAGACGGTTTGAATCCAAACCAACCCCACATGAGTTACACCGGAAACACAGCTTATGAAAGTACTGTGAACAAGATGATGACCATACCAATGACACAACATAAAAGAAAAACCTTGGTATATTGCACATTAGTTTTGTTAACAAGTAAAAATTCTTTGTTAACAATAATTAGTAATTTTTTTGTGTGTGTAAATAACTGCATGTTTTTTTGGTTTTTTTTTGTGTGGATGTTTACCCCATTTACTGTTTTCTTCTCATGGATAGTACAGATATGTATACAGAAAGCTGGAGGTACACCATGAAAAGTTGGATGTATGGATCTGAGTATATGAATAACTGAAGCTAGATACGTGCAGTCTGTTGATAATTGGAGATATCTGTATGGAAACTGGAGGACAAGATATACTAGTACACTGTGAATAGATGGGGGCACAGATGTGTACCTGTGGAAGTACAGTACAGTTTGTACGGTGGGAATATGCACATGAAAAAAAGAATAGCGACTGTTATTCATGACAACGACAACACTGACACATTACAATGACAGCACAGGTTTGCAAATTGACGAGACATGAGGTTTGTCCTACAGTAGTTGTGCATCAACTTACAGCCACATCTGGGTCTGGAAGATCTGGCGGTAAGCTGATCTGGCTGTATGTCAGCCAAAGGGGGGGAAAGTCAGGCACCAAACACACTTCACTACTGTAACATCAGCAGTATTTACCATCATTTTAAGATACTAATGGAATGTAAATTAGCATGATAACTGTGTGAAAATTAATAGGAAAATATGAACAACACATTAAAGAAAGAATCATACTGTAATAAGTTTCCATATGAACAACACATTAAAGAAAGAATCATACTGTAATAAGTTTCCAGTGACACCGAAATGTACACACACCCACATGCATACATTCTGTACTCACTAAATGATGGTGTAGTGTGCTTGTCCGTCTCCTTCTCATGTCTTATGGTGAATTTATAATGTATGTAGAACTGCAGATGTATGTAAATTAATCACACAATGAATCACAACAATTTAACACTTCTGTGGGAGTTCAATCATAATGTGAAACTGGTCAACCATAAGTCACAGCTTGACTGTACATGTTTCATAATCCTATAATAATTTAGGTTAAACAATCCAGAGTTCATCATAAACTTGCTAAAATTTTAATAAACAAAACAATGAGGCCTGATGGGACAGACACTTTAAGACATGAATAATGTAGAATAATATTAATGATGGATTTTCTGAATGCTTGTGTATGCAAATGATGCTATAGTAATCAAGCTTTTTTCATGACAATAACACTCTGACTTGGACATGTACCTTGGCACCTCCAGTACAGCGCTCTGCCATGTAAACAGCTTTACCACAACGATGACAGATGTCAGTGCCACGGGGAGCACAAGTGATGCTATAGAAATTATTACAAAGTGGTGTTATTCCAATTTCTCAGTTATGTAAAATATATGGTTTTTCTCTTATTGATATTACTGAAACAAACCAAAATTTAAAAAAAACAGAAAAAACCCATTGTTGGAATACAGTGGCATTACACTGAATGCAACTGTCATGATGGTATTGATAATGAGTCAAATTCAGTCATATACATTTCTAAAAATTAGCAAACGCCGAGGATAATTTATTTTTTCACTAAAAAGAGATCTTACTTAATGTACTATAAGCATCAGGCAACAAGGAAATTATGTGACATTATCAGAACAACTTTGTTCTTTGAACCTCATAAATATATTGACCAGATAAGACTTAAAAAGATGAGACTTGAAACAGGAAAACAAGATGAAGATAAATAAGAATCGGAAGAGAAAGTACAAAAATTAAGAGAAAAGATATGCTCTACATTTTGGTTTAATCACTGAGACTTTCTTGTAGGACAGGGGGGAAAAAAAAAAGAAAACTTTACTTATATAGGGACAACCACAGTGACAAGAAAGTACCGCTTTCAGACAGAAAAAAATCTGAACTCACTCTAAGGGTTGTCCAGAATCTGGTGAGGATGCCATAGCTGCACTGTTTGGCCCAAAACTTCTTCTGTAACAAGAGTTACAGTACACTTTGTCGTCATGGTCATTACAGTTAGTGCTGTCCAGCAACTTCCTGCAGTCAACTGCCATAAGCAATTTATAAGTAAAATTAATTTTCAAATTAAAAAAAAAGGCTATAAGTGTAATATATCTTCCAAATCTACACAAGACTTACTAAATAAAAAAATTGAAAACAAAAACATTTTGCAAAAGAAAAAAAAGGTATAAAGCAGATACTGTAAAAACAAGATCTCTTGTTGGCCAAGTTGGTATTCTTACATCTTTACATTCTTCTTGTGTGTTAAATGTCACAGAGGGCTCATATGACAGTTCGCCAAGTTTTCCTGTCATTGGCAAGCAAGGGATTTTATGCCTCCTAATTTGGCCTCTCTTAACAATGTCCTCTTTAGAGTTTCACACGGTTGACCTCTTTTTACTTGACCTGTTTTGTTTCACTTTATACCTTGTTTTGGGAGTCTCTGACTGTTTCTTATCATATGACTGACATATGTCCATCTCCTTTTTCTGAGCACCCATGAGACAGGTTGTTGTTGGTAACACATATGATAAAATATTTGCATACAATGAGTAGATATTTATTTATTTTAAAATTATACCTTCAAATATTTGGTATGCTATAATATTTATATAATCATTACTATTTTAATCCATTTTTTAAACACTCTGACATTAAAACACACCCCGTACACAAAAGCAGCATATAAATTGGCTCCTCATATGAAGGGAGTAGATTGTATATCAGTTCCTGTAAAGCTCCAGTCAACACATCTGTATAAAAGGACATGTCTATCAACAAGAAAAGATACACCAGAGTGTATGTGTATGTGCATACTGATGACAGTGTTTGAAGGAAAATAACCACCCTTACTAAATATAAATATGATAGATGCTTGTGTTAAAAACCAGACAGTTAACTGAGCCAGTTATCACACTTACCACACTTCAGACACTGTTTGTGATACTTTTTGCCCATTGCTCGAACCTCTTCAGCAAAATAAACATTTTGTTTGCATCGTGGGCACTTCTCAGATCCTCCAAGTACTAATGCCATGACCACTGTAGTTTACACTATTGTGTTACTTGGTTCAAACTTATGACTTCTTTCCTGCTATTCTGTAAAATGTTAATATTGAAATAAGTGCAATTACTACACTAAGGGCCATTAAAGAAACATGAAAAAACATTTTTAGCCATTTAGCCTTTTCTTATTCTTTACCAAAGATTTTTATACAAAACAGTCTTGTCTAGTCCAGTCCCATGTCAAAGTTTTTTCTATGACAAGTAGCTCACTTCATAAATTTTATTAATAATTACGTAAAGAAATAAAAATTCACCCAATACTGGTAAAAGTTCATGTATAAACTATCTTACAGAAAGTTACATATAGAAATCAGAATGTAAGGAAGCTAAGAATATCATCTAAGTGAACAAAATAATCACATGAAACTGTAACTTTTGACTTTTCCAATTCCCAGGTTTACGAGTTTTCACTCTTTTTCCTTTGTGTCAGATATGAAATGTACAGCTCCTCTTCAGCTGTTCTACATCTCCATACAGAATGTTGGTGATTGAGGAGTTTAGTGGTATCAGGTTCTTCCAAAGGTCCTTCAATGCACCATAGTCCAGCAGATGGTGTTTAACAGTTTCTTCTTGTCTGTTGCAGTGCATGCGGTATGGCGTGTGGTCAGCGGTCATTCTGTGTAAGTGCTTATTGAGGGTGATGTGTCCTGTTCTCAACCTGAAAACTGTGCACTGTTCTCTATGACATAAGCTGTTTATGTGGTCTCCGGAGTTAGACTTTGGCAGGTGTGTATGTAGGCATCTTCCAGTTGGATTACTGGCCCAGGTGTCCATCCATTGCTGCTTGCAGTTGTTGTGTATTATGTGTTTAGCTGTTCTCATGTTGGTAGAGATGTAGGACTGTGACATGGTGGCTCCACTCTTTGCCAGTCTGTCAGCATGTTCATTTCCTCTGATATCTATGTGCCCTGGTATTCACTGTAGGGTGATCTTGATGTCACAGAAGGCGAGTTGGTTTATTGCACTTAGTATGTCAGTTGTAATGTGATCAGCTGACGGTATCCAGTTTTAAAGGGCCTGGAGAGCAGACTGGGAGTCTGAGAAAATAACAAGGTTTTTTTGTGTGGGAGGCACTGTTTTTGTATTCGGTGATGGTGGCTGCCATGGCTGCTAATATTGCCTGCATCTCTGCATCACTAGAATGCCACAGGAAGACCTAAAAAATTTACTGAATTCGCCAATTCACTTAATAATAACATAAAATTCACTTATGAAATTTCTGACGAGTCGGTCAACCTTTTAGACATTAAAATTTCTATTGGCACAAACAGGCTTGTGACCTCTGTATTTTACAAGCCCACCAACAACCACACCTATTTACTTTACACCTCCTCCCATCCTGAAGCCTGTAAGAACTCCATCCCATACTTCCAACTTCGTCGGATATGTCAGCATAATTTGAACTTCATAGATCAGTCCAACAAGTTATTAGAATTTTTCCATCATCATCACTACCTAGAAAATGTCCTTCATGAAGCCTTCAACCATATCCACCTAGTGAGCCGCAATGAAGCATTCAGAAAAAAGCCTGTTACTCCATCAGACAGAGTTAAGTTAGTACTGCCTTTCCACCTGCCTGGTCAGATGGTTAAAAAAATTCTTTATCGTCATCTACCAATAATTCAGCTCGACCCCGACACTCGCAACATTTTCTCTGATCCACTCCTGTTGGCAACAAACGTGAGCCAAACATTAAAGACATCCTCATCCACAGCCACTTGAAGCAGAGCCTTACATATGTTGGCACCAGAAAATGTAACCGCCCCACTGCGTTACCTGCCCTGTAGTCTGGGAAACAAAAATGATCACCTTTCCCAAAACTATCCTCACTCTTCATGAGGGATTCACATGTTAGTCCCGTAATGTGATATAGGTCATCGTATGCAAAAGATGCAGGATAACATATATTGGTGAGACTAGCCTCAGATTAGGGGACTGCATGTAGAAACATCTGTACGACATTGCCCAGCATGCTTCGAACCCAGTCCCAAATCATTTCAATGGCCCCAACCACAGTGGCAAATCTGATTTTCTGTTAACAGCCATCAATGTCACACAGATGACACAAGCCGTCTAGCGCCTGAGAACCGCTACATTCAGGATTATGGGACGCTGGAACCACACAGGTTAAACTCTCTATTTAGCTACACCTAACATTCTCCTCTTCAACAATTATACTCCCTCTCTACTAAGCTCCACTCCCTTCTCACTTTTACATAGTTCAGAACCTCCTCACAGCATCATATTACAACCCCTCCACCCTAACTATAATCGTCTATTTCACCTTCTGGCTAGGTTAATATTGTACCACTCTCTCTCCCCCCCACAGTTTCCCCACCCAACACCCCCAGTTACGACCCACCGACCACACATCACAGGTCTCCATTTAAACAGTCTCTACGCCCTACAATGCTCATTTCTGACACACAGCGTTGAACAAGCCACATCTTACAGTTACATTATTATTATTTTTTTTTAATAGCATTCATGTGAATCTATACTTTATCTCCTCTCTATTTCTTCATCCTGTATGTTTTTGTATGATTAAGGCTCATGCTGAAATGTCACAACTTTATAATTGTTAAGTAATAAAGCTGTTCCTACTTTTTTCCCTAGTTTATACATTTTTTGCATCATAATTGGAGCAGCAAGATCCGCAAGGAGCAGATATGTGCCTTGTTGTCTTGTCTGGAAACATTATGAGTACCCCATATCCTGCACTGTGTTTCTCTGAATGCTGACCCATCAGTGTATGCATGGGTAGGATTCTATGGTCTCCAGTGCATACAGCTTTAGGGTGTTGGGATCTGATGATTTGTTCACTAATTTGTTCTTGAGTCTGGTGTTAGTTTGAGAAAGTGTGTAGTTTGTGTTTGGTAGGATGTCTGGTACTTTTGTAAGTTCTCTCTGTCTTCCGGGAGTTTGTGTCTTGTGTTTAACTGTTCTGCTATGTGCACTGGAGTTTTCAGTTTCAGTCTATTATTGTGCTTCCATTTATCAATCACTAGGATGGTTTGGGGGCATGCATTTATATCTTTCTACTGCCTCAATGGTTGACTTTTTGCGACTTATATCTAATGGCTTTATGTTTGCATCAACTTCACATGCAGCTGTGGGTGCTGATCTCATTGCCCTACAAATGAAATGAACAGCTTAATTCTGGATTCTGTCTGCTTGTGTACGAGAGCTCTTTGATGCTGTGACCTTTAGGGGGAGGTTGTAATCTATTACAGATCTAACACATCCTGTGTACAGTTGTCTGAGTGCTGCTTTGTCAGCACCCCAGGATGTACCTGCAAGTCGCTTGAGTAAATTTAGTCTTTTGGGTGCTTTTTTTGCTAGTCCATCATGAACTCTTTAAAGTTCAATTTTCTGTCTAATTTCACACCAAGGTGTGTTAGATTTTTTTCTTTCATGATTTCAGCACCATCAAGAGTTATTTTCAGTTCAGTCTTTGCTAGTTTGTTGCTAAGAGTGAAGACTGTATACATAGTTTTACTAACTTTGATCTTCAACTTCCAAAAATTGCAATAGGCTGATATGGTGAGGAAGGTTCTATGAAGTCTCTCAGCAGCCAGCTGCAGGTCTGTTCCACTAGTCCATATGACAAGGTCACTGGCAAACATGGCTTTGTGGTTGTTCAACAGGTCGGGGAGGTCATTTATAAAGATTAGGAACAAGGTGCAGCTAAGAGCAGAACCTTGTGGCAGATCTTCTTCCAGGGTGCATCTGTTTGACAGTTTGTTACTGACCTGAGTTTGTATGGTCCTGTTACTCAGGTAGTTTTTAACCCATTGATACATTTTTCCATGTATGCCCATTTTTTGCATCTTTAATAGTAGGCCTTTTCACAAGACCTTGTCATATGCCTGCTGGAAGGCTACAAAGACAACTATTGAGTTTCTCTTGTGTAAAAAAAAAAAGTGTCTTTTACACTTTGAGTGAGGTGAAATAGCTGGTCTTCGGTTCTTGACCCTTTGCGGAAGCCTGCCTGAAAGTTATTGAGGGACTCCAAGGATTCCAACCACCAGTACAGCCTATTGTTAAGCATTCGTTCTGCTAACTTTCCAATGTTGGAAGTCAGTGAGATTGGTCTAAAGCTTTTTAGGTCATCTTCTGGCTTTCCTTTTTTTAGGATAGGTCTAACTATGGCTGACTTCCAAGATTTTCGTAGTACTCCACTTTGCCAGGTCTTGTTAATGAAGTTGAGCAATGTGGACTTTCCTACAGGGCCCAGATGAAGGATCATTTCATTTGATAATTTGTCTGGTCCTGGTGCTTTTCTTATCTGTAGCTTACCCATAGCACTCTGGAGTTCATGGATGGTAAATTTTTCCTCAAAAAGTGGAATGTTTGCCAAGCTAGATCTCTCTTTACTTCTCAGAACTTTTCCCAGCGCCTTGTCAAGTACTTTCCTGTTGGAGAATTTGCTGGTGACAGCAAAGAATTTGTTAAAAGTACTGCCTTTGTCTGAGTCACTTGAGAGGACTCAACCAGAGATTTGCACTGGTTTAGGGTTGGTTTGTTTTTTCCTGACATATTATCTAAGGGTTTCCAAGCCTTTTTTCCTTCAGTTCTGAGACTGAGATTGCTGCATGTTCTTAACCACTTCTCTTTCTTTGCTTTTTCAGTTTCAAGTCTTACCCTAGCTGTTAGTTTATTGTACTCTATTCTGTTTTCTAGAGTAGGGTTTTTCTCTGCATTCTTTATGGCTGCTCTTCTTTTTTTTTTTGACTAAGTCTTCCAGAGATTTTGTCCAGAAGGAGCTACATTTCTTTCTGCATCCTCGGGGGATTGTTTTGTAGGCTACTCCAAGAATGGCTTGGATTATGTTGGTGCAGAGTGTGTCAATGTTTGTGTTGTCATTTAATTTTGATAGGTTTTCATCTGTTGGTGTTCTGAATTTTTCCCAATATGCTTTTCTATAATTCCAGCGGGGGGGGGGGGGGGTGTGGGGGTGTGTGTGTGGTGTCTTTGGTTTCGTGTGTGAGAAATTTGTAGAAGAGTGGGGTGATGGTTGCTTCCTATGTCATCAAGCACTCTCAGAGTACAATCATTGTGGATGTTTGCTGAGACAATGGTGAGGTCATGTCTGTATGTGCATCCAGTGGCTCTGTGGAGGAGTGTTGGTGGGGAGGAGGAGTCTTGCAATATTATCATGTTGCTGGTGTTGCACAGATCTTCAATGTTGTTTCCCATAGGGTTTCAGTCTTTGTGTCCTAGTGATGGTAGATGTGCATTAAAATCTCCTGCAATTATAGTTTTCTGCACATCTGTGCTGTGTATGTTGATTTGACTTTTAGAATTTGGAAGACAATAAACATTATAAGGAGTGTACTGCAGTCCATCATGCCATACTGTTATCTCTTGGGTATCATTCTCATTGCACTTTCTGTTTTTAACTTCTCCTTAGATGTCATTTCTCAGGAATGTGGCAATACCCTTGCATTTACCACATTCTCATTTGTACATGGTGTATCCAGGCACTGAGTGATCTTTTCCATATAGAAGGGTTTCTTGTATGATCGCAATATGGATGTTGACTTTTTTCAGCTGTCTGCTTAATTCTGAGGCCTTTGGCCAAAGTCCAGAAATGTTGATTTGAAGAATGTTTAGCGTGCCCCCTCCGTAGCTGATTTTTCAGTCAGGGTAGCCAGGGGGCAAACCACCTGGCGCGGACCTTTTACGAGGCAACGTCCTGGCTCGAATGGTTTTCTTTTTGTTTCTGACATTTTCATATTGAGGTTTTTATCCTAAGTCTTTCTTTCATACCCAGGAGGCCTTTCCAGTGAGAAGCTGAGATCAGGCTCCGAGAGCAACACCGCCCCATCCAGCGGCTTTAAGACAGTTTCACAGAGACACTCCAACTTTGGGACGAGGGACCTGATGGTGTTTCAACGATGTCCATTCCCCACCACCTATAGTTTGCTGGCTGCTTTGTTTGCCTCATTCTGATAGCCATTTTTGTAGAGACCCATAAGGTTGTCATGTCCTGGACTCATCGATTTCCATCAGACTTTCCCATCCCCGCAGGTGATCTCTGTGTGTGTCCCCATCCATCCACCATCATGAACAGCCAAGCGCTGCCCAAGGCCAAGATCTCAGCTCCACCTATTGACGGGTGTGCAATGTCAAAAGCTGGAGGGCCTTCTATCCTTGGAGGGGTATTTGTGCTTGTCATTTTTCCCACAGGCGAGTGGGTTTTCTTAGTGTACATAGTATTTTGTTTGAGTTATCTGACACTCCTATAATAAACAAGAGGCTATTAACAGATTTCTCAGTTCTATGTTCCCTCTTTCTTTTACAGAAAGTTCTGTTCCATAAAAATTCTGCCTTATAAGAGCGTGACATATTTTATAACAATAACAAATAGTGTTAGCTGCCACAGGTTTCTGGGTTACAGTTGTAGGTCAGAGTTTTTTAAGCAATCAGATTTAATATTCCCTGTTTCACAAAGACTATGTTAAGATATGTGTGTTCTTAACACAGCTGTTCCTAGGGGACATGAAACTGTAAATAAACACATCTCACAACAGGTCTTCACTTTGTTATAAATGGTTAAGAAAGGGCTAAAGTGTTAAGTTTTACCTGCTTGTTTGAGGACATAAAAAAGAAACAATAATAAATATAAATGAAGTTTGATGATGTAAAATAATTAAGCAAACAGATAATGGTTCTTATCTGTCTTAGAAGACAGTTCAGAAGCTGATAGATGTCAGCTAACATGCTTCCTACTCTGCTTGGGCTCTTCGTCTCTAATGGTGTTTACTACTGTACCACAAGAAAAGTGTTTATGACTGTACTACAAGAAAAGTGTTTATGACTGTACCACAAGAAAAGTGTTTATGACTGTATCACAAGAAAAGTGTTTATTACTGTAACACAAGAAGTGTTTATGACTGTACTACTAGAAAAGTGTTTATGATTGTACCACAAGAAAAAGTGTTTATTACTGTACTACAAGAAAAGTGTTTACTATTGTACCACACAAAAACTTTAAGCTGAAAATGATGCCTATCATGATGGCATGGATTAGCTAGCAACACAAAAATGCACTCAAATCTGCATTTTGAGTCTCAATGAATATGTTCAGAAAAATTTTAACTATTTAAATATGGAAGGAAAGAGTCCTGTCTACGGAGTCATAATAAATACAAGGCCACAATATGGTTATGAAAGTAACTCCCACCAGTTGTGTTTGGGTATATCCCAGAGCTTTTTGTCCAGTCGTTTGCTCTCGTTAGTCATTCACAAGATAATGTAAAGTCATACAGTAATAGACGAACCCGACACGACTACCATAAAAGCACAGAACAGTTCCATTTATCGTAGAACCGCCGCAGATTGTGGCATTTTGCTCAATACAAGGTTATAATCTTATAACAGATTTTAAAATCTGTTGAAGACAGCATGCTAAGGTGCGTCACCTCCTGTTGTTTTAACGCAGAAAAGTGGCTGTGAAACATAAACGCCTAAAAAAACTTCAAAACCAAGGCTGAAGGTGACACTAATGTCTACGACAAACATAAATGGCTGCTGTGATCACTGGGCTGTCTCGTCTTTTCATAAAAAGAATTGAAAACAATAAACATTAAGGCCATAAAGTCTGGCCAGCATGTAATTGCATCACTGACTACGTGTAATTCTTTTCGCAAATGTAACACCCTACGGCTGCACTGGACTTGTGACAAGGCAACAATTCGAGAAAATACAATCTTAACTTAATCGAGTACTGTTAAATGACGTTCTATGAACTCCCAAAACCATTTAACTTAATCACAGTAAAGCATGCTTGCAGAACAAGGCACTGGCCTTTACCTGTTATAAAACTCCGCGGGCGCTTTTCAAAAAGAAGGCACACTGTCTGGCACAAAAAAATAATTTAAAATTCTGGCGGACAGCTGGAGAAAAAAAGGCGAGGCAGGTGCGTGTTTGTTGCTATCGATGACAGGTGATGGCGGTCGATCTCGTCTGCTGGGACATGTTTGACGTTTGCTTTTGCACACGTCACCGTTTTTATTTTCATGATGGTCTCCCTTACCTGAATAATTTGGGCGTGGCAATTCCTTACACTTGATGCATAATACAAGGATAATCATAAATGAGGGCGTCCTTGCTGCACTATCCATAATTTGCTATATTAAGCTTTACTTTCATATTTATTAAATTATACTATCAGTTTGAAAAT
The DNA here is from genome assembly GCA_009760885.1 of Achatina immaculata. NCBI lineage: Eukaryota > Metazoa > Mollusca > Gastropoda > Stylommatophora > Achatinidae > Lissachatina > Lissachatina immaculata. Next base: position 27,050,741 of record CM019708.1, read on the forward strand.
ATCGGTCAGTGAAATATTAAGGAAAACAATATTAGAAAAAGGCAAGTTTCCCCTGTTCTACAGCAAAAACTGCATACCATGCATAGTTGCAGCATGCGTTGGCTGTAGCTTGTTTGTTGGTTCCCACCTATGACACTGACTGAGAGCAAACGATTTACATGTGGTAAGAAGACACTCTGAAATATTTTGTCTACTGAAGTAGATGTAACATTTTTTAAAACGTTTGTTTACGGACGCCTGTGTATTTGTGTTATTAGAGCAAGCTCTCGCACGGCTGTGCGTGATTGTCGTAGCACGAGTCAATGGATTTTTACAGAACCGTTGTCAATACCTCAAGAAAATTACATGATAGTTTTTTTTAATACCAAATTATGAAAATGAACAGCGTTAGGAAGAAATTCGTGGGAAACAATCATCAGCATCACAACGCATTCCTGGCTAATATCACTTCGTCGTCCTGCCAGTAAACGGTCAAGATATAACTTTGCCGGAAACAGGCAACATGGTCTCCCACTGACAGAGATCGAATGGTCTTCGACTGACAGAGTTCGAATGGTCTCCGACTGACAGAGTTCGAATGGTCTTCGACTGACAGAGTTCGAATGGTCTCCGACTGACAGAGTTCGAATGGTCATAGTATTAAACAAGGACTGCCGGGTATCTTGTGATATTAGACCGAATATTGACAGCCACAGATTTACACCGTGTAAAGGGGAGAGTGGCAGATGATGTGGCACTTCTGACACATAGCCACACACAAGTGCAAAAGAAACTTCAGATCTTAAGCAATAATTCAGCTAAACTGGGACTATATATTAACAGACAAAAAAAAAAAACAAAGATACTGAAAAGTAATAGACCAAGCAATAGCCTCATGGTAATCGAGGGAGTACCAACTTAGGAAGTGGAGTATTTCACATATTTAGGCAGCATAGTGGATAAATACAGGGGAACGGAAAAGGATGTTAAAGCTAGAAAAAAACAAGGCCAGGACATCATTTATCCAACTTAACAAAATCCTGTCATCGAAGAACATCAGAACAAGAACTAAACTTAGGCTTTTCAATACAAACGTAAAGACTGCCCTGCTATATGGTTAGGACCAAGACAATGCAACATAAGATACAAATATTCTGGAACTACTGCTGGATGAGGATTTTAAACACTAATTGGCAGGACAAGATCAGGAACGAGGAGGTTTGGGAAAGGACAAGCACCTATGAACCTACAAATCATGTCAAGAAAATGGAAGTGGATTGGAAACCCGACACCAACAAAGCAAGACAAGCGCTGACATGGAATCCTCACGGAAATAGAAAATGAGGAAGATCTAGACTTACTTGGAGAAGAGAAATTACGACAGTGCTCATAGACAAGGGATACACGTGGAAGGAAGCAGAGAATAATTACAAGAACAGAGTTGACTGAAGAGCCTTTATCCGTGGCCTGTGCTCTCAAGGGAGTAAAAGGCGATGATGATTATAAAAGGGGGTTAGTCGAGCGATGAAAATAAAGAAGATTGGCCAGTCGGTCTTTTTAACCATGGAGTATCGGCAAGGATCAGAAGAAATGTTACTAAAACTCTGGGTGGATGAAATTTGGCATTTTACGGAAGGAGTTGAGCAGTTATAGAATGGCGATTATGTTAAGAATTTTAATAAGCGTTAACAAAAACTCTCTCTCTCTCTCTCTCCTCTCTCTCTCTCTCTCTCTCTCTCTCTAAAACACCCTTGCGATGGAAAAAGAAAGAGAAGTCGACCCAAAGTTACCTGGCGGAAAACTATAGAAGTGGAAATAAGTAGCATGCAGCATAACTGGGCCACAATACAAAGGATAGCCGCGGACCGTGAGAGATGGAGTAAAGTAAGAGAACACAGTTTTGTAGGATTAGACCCAGAAAAAAATCGTAGACAAAGCACTTTTAGACATGAGAGAAAGAAAGATCACAAAACTGTGTTCTCTTACTTTACTGTACGAAAGCCTCGTTGTTTACTATTTATAAAAAATGTGTTCGTGAGAGGTGGAGAGAGTTTGTTGCTGCTTTGACAGAAGCCACAGGGCGTACTGGACGGTGATTGGTTAGCCGATTGCCAACCAAGGACATGAATGGATGGATGAAGGGACGGATATATATATATATATATATATATATATCCAAAAATCCATCCATAGCAAAATAGGACTTGAAATTAACAAGGAAAAAACAAAAATAATGAAACTTCCCATTAATCAAAATGGAAAAATACACATAGAAGGGACATATATTGAAGAAGTCAATCAATTTGCATACCTTGGCAGCTACATAGACCAGGATGGTGACACCAGAAAGGAAGTTAGAATTAGAATTGCAAAAGCAGCATCGATCTTCAAGAATCTTGAGAACATATGACACTCTAAAGTTATAAGCACAAAAAACAAGATTATTCAATTCAAATGTAATATCCACCCTCATTTATGCATGCGAAAGCTGGAAAACAACTAAAGAAATAGACAAGAAATTAGACTCTTTTGAAAACAAATGCCTAAGGAAAATACTCGGCATCAAATGAAACGAATTCAAGAACAATGCAAAGATAAGACAGATAACTGAACAACAACCAGTCTCATGAGTGATCAGGAAAAGGAGATGGGCATATGTTGGTCACGTGATGAGAAGAAACGATCAGAGAATCCCAAAACAAGCTATCAAGTGGAACACAACAGGCCAGAGAAAAAGAGGCAGACCGCGTGAAACTCTGAAGAGGACATTGTTAAGAGAGGCCAATTTAACAGGCATAAAATCCCTTGAAAGACTCGCCGAAGACAGGAAAAATTGGCGAACTACCTTGCGAGCCCTATGTGACGTCTAACGACACGGGAAGGATATTATATATATATATATATATATATATATATATATATATATATATATATATATATAAAGTGATAAGAACAAGCGTGAAAACTACAGACAAGCCACAAAATATTATCTATTATACTTTTAAATAGATTAAAATCATACAGTGAGAACATACTGGGGGGACTATCAAGTAGGTTTCAGGAAGAACAGATCAACTGTAGACCAAATATTTTATCTACGTTAAAGAGCAGAAAAGAACTGGGAATATGGAAAAATAAGTACATAATGTCTTCAATAAGTTTTTTTAAAAAAGTTTATGACAGCATAGATAGGAACAGCTTACGGAAAATTATGAAAGAATGTGAGACATTATTAATAAATTAATCAATTTGCACAGAATATGCGTGGAGGATGCACAAAATATAGTAATGTATAAAGAAAGAAAGTCAGAACCCTTCTGTATAAGAAATGATTTAAAACAAGGCTTTATCATCACTACTGTTCAATCTAGTATTAGAAAGTGTAGTCAGAAAAGTGAAAGAAAAAAGTAGTACGTAAGAACAAACTAAATACTAGGATACGCAGACTATATCGACTATGTGGGGGAAACTATGCAAGAAGTCACCAATTCCTGCATACACCTGGGAGATGTGCCACTAAAGGTGGGCTTGACCATTAACCAAGATAACAGAGTATATGAAGATATCGAGAGACCAGGGACAGAATGATCCAGATTATATAAATGTTGGAAAATATAACGGTTTTATTAGGAAACCAGCAACATACAAATATCTAGGAACAACCTTCAACAGAAGCAACACAGTAAGCGAGGAAATTAAAAGCAGAGTACAGAGAGGGAATAAAATATACTTTACCTTGCAACACCTGTTAAAATCCAAAATCTTGTCCCAAAACACCAAAAATAACAATCTACAAAACTATAATAAGACCAGCCGTTATGTATGAATCAGAAACTATGGCGTACAATAAAGAAAGATGAAACAATAGCAGGTCCTTGAGAACAAGATCCTAAGCAGAATCTTTGGTCCCATAAAAGATACCAACAGTGAAGAATGAGAGCTAGAAAGAACACTGAACTGAACAGCTTATTTAAATCCAAACGAATTATAAGCGTCTTGAAACTGAACAGACTACGCTGGCTGTGCCATGTAGAAAGAATGAAAGAGAACAGACAAACGAAAATGACGTATGTAAAAGAGATGAAGGAAACAAGACCAAGGGATAGACCAAGACAGAGATGGAAAGACAACATAGAAGAGGATATAAAGGAAATTGGTGTCACCAACTGGAGAGAGAAGATCAGGATCGTTATCTGCGCCAATGAGCCTTAATGGCTTATCTATCACAACGAAATCGGAGTAATAACAGAAGGGGAGTTTTTGCCTCTAGATTTTAAATACTTTGCTTGGACTTTGGACATATTATAAGTAACCAGTTGTACAGGATAAACACAGTGACGGTTGGCTGTAGTGAAACCCTGTCTGTTTCCTGTCCGTTGATATTGCCCACGCTTGTACATCGTTGTGAACTCCTTTTCCTTTTTTGTCAGACTTATCCCTGTTGTTTTTGTCTCCCTGTGCATTACTGATTCGTGAAATGGCCCAAATATTTTAGTTTGTCCGACTCAAAATCTTTCAGTATTTCTCATTTAAATTATCTTTATCTAGCACTTCTTTGATGTAACTTTTCTCTCTGTCTATAAATTACGCGCCCATTCTCTTGTATATCTAAAAGCCAAGGGTTTAAACGTTACTTTCCATCGCCTTATTTAATGGCCACGAATCTAGACCAGAAAGAAATGTGGAGTATATAATCCGAACAACTTTAGGTCCAGTCTTAGTGGAGCTAATGATATTTATTTTCGTACACACAGATAGATAGATAGATAGATAGATAGATAGATAGATAGATAGATAGATAGATAGATAGATAGATAGACAGATAGATAGATAGATAGATAGATAGATAGGCAGGCAGACAGACAGACAGACAGATAGATAGATAGATAGATAGATAGATAGATATAGATAGATAGATAGATAGATAGATAGATAGATAGATAGATGATTCCATCCCTGTACAGTAAGGTGATCCTCAGCCTAAGTGTCTGCACGCTGTAAAATAAACTTACCTGTGTACCTGGCACACAAATGATCAATCTTAGTCATCAAAATCACAATTTTTAAACCTGTCGTCAGAATATATAAATGTATCTCGATATACAAATTTGGTCGACTTGAAAATCCTCTGCGTTAGTTGGGTAGTTATGCGGCACTTGGCCCAAGCAGATGAAAGACATGATGAATGTTTAAGTCGTTGAACAGCTTCTGTTTCGATGAGCTCGGCTGATCACGCTACTCTTTTGATTGATCTTTTATTTTCTCTAACCAAATTTGTTGTTTTTATTTTTTTTCCCTAAACTTTTTCACTTTGTCCAGTTATTTTCACATGAACTTCCAGTCTTGTCTTGTCTTCTTCCTCATATACTTCTCAGTGTTGAGGCGTGCTTCATACAATGGGATATTTACGTTTTCTGTAATTTCCTCTCTCCATATCTTTTGTCTGGGCGGTCTCTTCCTCTGTGTTCTTAGTGTGATTGTTTTTGTGGTACACTGTCTAGCGGTAGCCGTGTAATGTGGGAAAACCATTTTGTTTCTGGATGTAGTGTAATGCTGAAGTTACTCCAACCTTTGCCCTGATGGTGTCATTTCTTATTTGATCTCTTCTTGTCACATTTATTATTCTCCTTAAAACATCTCATTTCTATAGTGATGATTTTTTTTCTTTTTTTTTTTTTTTTGGCTGTTAGTGTTCATGTTTGATAATGATAGCATAGAACTGGAAGGAAAATTGTGTTGTAGTGCTCCTTCTGTTTCACTTGTGGTGTAATTATTTTCCAGTATAGGTGTCATGTATGCAGTGACCTGATTCGCTTTATTGCATCTTTTCACCTGTCAGGGTCAGTTGTGCTACCCAAGTATTTGAGATGTTTCGCTTGTTTCAGCGGGTGGTTGCCCTACGTTGTTGGGCTTTCCTTCCACGGTGTCGAGACATTTTTCTCCCTAAAATATACTTTTCAGGTTCTATAACCCCTGTCCTCTGACTTGGTGAGCAAATAATGATGCTTGTCTTTTCTTAACGGTTTCATGTCCAATGTGGCGTACAACAGAATCTTTGGTGAAAAGGTGAATAATGTTTTGTTTTTTTTAAAATGAGGGCAGAAAGATAACACGAGGAAAGAAAAGGAAAAGAGACAAATGACAATAAGAGACAAGAACAACGTATAATATTTTTGTAATGCACGAAAGTGGAGATCGAAGGTGCCCCCACTCCGCTGCACAACTGCACTGATTCACTTAACTCTGGACAACAACAGCCTGGTTTTGTCCATCCCACTAATGGATCCGACAACATTTTCTGAGCAAATTAATTTTGAGGCCGCATACTCAACATACGAAAACAAAATCTTTGACGATAACATTTGTTTGAACCAGTCACGCCTGGATGTAGGACAGCTCAACCACTTCAGCTCGGAGAAAAGTGCATCTGAATCATCCTCCGGCCAAGTCACATTCTTTCTTCTCTCAGTAATTTATTACCGGAAGGCAAGCACGTGATGAAATATTATTTATAGTCAAGTTATTTATAGAAAATGGAGTAGAGAAGATAACTCTTTCGGTGTCGTTGACGTGAGAGTTTTGTTTCGTTTTCATGCGTTAAGTTTTACACATTTCATCGCGGTTTTGTACTTTATCGTAGAAAGTGTAGTTTCTGGGCATGTGAAGGGTTTTCCTGAAGTTTTCAGCCTTCAGAGTAATTAAGATGTTTTAAACAAATAATAACCCACAGTTTTTTTTTCACACCTTCACAGGAAGGCTTATGTTTGTGCTCTTAACACTTTTGGGCGTTGTAATGGAGGAGATTTTGGTTCATGGAGATCTTTAGTTTGGTTCAGGTTAGATTTCTGGAGGTCTGCAGATTACTGGAGGTTACAATCCCTGTCAGTTGGAGATATGCAGATAAATGGAGGTTACAATCCCTGTCATTTGGAGATATGCAGATAAATGAAGGTTACAATCCCTGTCAAATGGAGATATGCAGATAAATGGAGGTTACAATCCCTGTCAATTGGAGATATGCAGATTATTGGAGGTTATGGTCTCAGTGAACACGAAAATAGCTACAGGACTAGCTTTACATATCTTTTTGAAGTTTCCAACGTATGTAGATATAGGCACTTAGCCACCATCGCGGTCTGGATCTGAGATTCAAGATATGATGTGACATCAAAACCTGGAGAAAACTGTTTCTGCATGAACTAGCACTTGAACACTGGGGGAGAAGGAGATGGCGATGAAGTACACGAAAGAAAGAAAGAAGGAAAAAGAATTATAAAAAGAAGAGTAGTGAAAGAAGAAATACATAAGGAAAGAAGAGGAGGAAGCAGAATGAAAGAAATAAGGAAATATGAAGAAGAAGAAAGAAGGAAGAAAAGAAAGAACATTATTATAAGAAGAATAGCGAAAGGAAAAAAAAATACACAAGGAAAGAAGAAGAGGGGTAGAAGGAAAGAAAGAAAAGAAAGAAAGGAAATTATTATAAGAAGAAGAGTAGTGAAAGAATAAAATACATAATGAAAGAAGAGGAGGAAGAAGAAAGAATGAAATAAGCAAAGAAGAAGGGAAGGAAGAAAGAAAGAAAGAAACCCTCTTGCTTCAGTGTGCACTGCCCTCCATCTTTACTGGCACAGGTAAATGCAAATTGTGTTGAAATACAATATCACTGCTGTTATTTAAAGAAGACTGGACTCTTCATGTTCATAAAATTAAAATAAAGTAAATAAAAATTTAAAAACTTAAACAAATGTAAACTTAATAAACATAGAGGAAACTGAAAACAAAAACAGAGAGAAAGAGTTGCATGAATTCATTGTTCTATTTTGCAGAACAGACAAACTCATACAGGATCCATAGGCATGCAGGTGTTCTTGATGGATTTCTAGTTCTGGATTGACACACTTTGTACTTCTCTATCTCTGTATGTTTTGGTCTTATATATGCTTCAGTGAAATATACTACTCTGATCATTATTTTGGTGCATGGAAGTTTTTTAATTCACTTTGGCTCCCGTGTCTTTGAAACTGTTAACAATTCATGTGCTTATATAATAATTTACAACACATGCAAGGTCTACAGAGGAATTTTGTAAGGTGGCATGAAACTGTTCTCAAGTGCCTTTAATTTATTCTTCGTTTTGCTTCCGAAACCCTCAGGACCTTCTTCATTTGACCCGACATTCTTCAGGCCCCGCAGCGATGTGACAGTACCCTTCTCTCATTCGGCCTGAATATATGCCATAATAATGTGAAGATGATAAACAGATTATAATATGAGACGACACATCCTTAATAATCACACTCAGAGGCTACTGAAAACTGTAACAGAAATGTATCATTTATCTTTGAGACACATGTAATCAATAGCCTATTGCTTTTTCAGGGCTTCATTCATTCATTCATTCATTCATTCATCCGCATGTCCTTTGCGGAACTTTGCCTCCATAACAGCACTCCTGTAGGCCTCTCAGTTGTAAGCAAGATGGCCTGCTGCTGATGCATCCATTTGCAGATCATCAACAATGACTTCACCTTGGCCTTCCTCTCTTTCTTTTTCCCATTATGTACTCTTCCAATATGGTCTTCTCTAGATTATCATGAATTTAATGTGTCCAAAATATTTAAGTTTTCTCTGTTTAATCCTCTTTACTAGCCAGCCTTCTTCAATATTAAGTTCTTGTAGTATGGATATATTTGTTATTTTTTGTGTCCATGATATTTGAAGATCATCACAGGAAGATGTTGCAATGGGAAAGATGCATGCCCTTAAAAATCTTATTTTTGTAGTTCTGTCTGTTCTTCTCCACAGATTCTTTAGTTGTTTTAGTTTCTGAAGAGTGATAGATGTCCTCCTTTTAATTTCCCTCATTGTATCTCCATTATTAGTTAGTTGTAATCCAAGATATTCAAAACTCTCCACTTCTTCCAGTTTTTCCTCATTGATACATATTTCAGCAGCCTTGTTTGTTTTGTCAGTTGTCATCAATTTAGTTTTCTTCACATTGAGATAGAGGTTTTGCTCTTCGCTGTTCTTACAGACTGACATAATTAGTTTTTTCCATTCCTTTTCGTGTTGTGGACAGTAATACTGTGTCATTTTCATAACCTCCAATTGTTATGGCATCATAATGTTCTTTGTCTACATCTTCTCTAACATTCTTCATTATATTTTCAGTATACAAGTTAAATAAGTAAAGCGACAATATGCACTCCTGACAGACCCCTTGTTTTATGTCAAACCAAGTTGTTGTTTCACCATTTATTCTTACTGCTGCCTGTTGGTCTAGATACAGCAGTGATGTTAATTGTATCAAATGTGTTAGAAATACCATTTTTTCCATTATTTTCCAAAGTTTCTGGTGTTGTGCACAATCAAATGCCTTTGAGTAGTCTAGAAAAGATAAATATAGATTAAAATTAAATTCTCTGCATTTCTCTATTATTAATCTTGAATATATGATCTCTTGATCCTCTTCCTTGCCTGAAACTAGCATGGACCATATTGAGTTTTTCTTCTATTTTCTTACGAATTATGATTTTTAACAGAATTTTACTGGCATGACTAATCAGGGCAACAGTTTTGTACCCTTTTTTTGGCAGTGGTATGAATACAGTTCTTTTCTATTCTTTTGGTCAAATTCCTGAATGCCATATCTTTTTACATAATGCATGATAGATTGTTGCATATTCCTTTCCTCCTGCTTTAATAAGTTCAGCTTTTATCTCATCACATCCTGGTGATTTACCATTTTTCAGATTCTTTATTGCCCATAAAACTTCTTCTATTGTCAGTTTGGGTTCTGTTGATTTCTGCTTTCACTGTCGGTTGTTTCATACATTCCTCTGCAATATTCCTTCCATCTTTCTAGAATTTCCTCTGTCTCTGTCAAGGTATTCCCCATCTCGTCACAAATTACATTTAGCTTAGGTGTGACATTTCTCGTCAATGTCTTCATTTCTTTAAATATTTCACTATCTCTTCCACACTTCTGATGTCCTTCTATTTTTTCACAACAATCTTGTATGTATTGGTTTTTTTTGTCTTTTCTTATGTTTCTTTGTACTTCTTTTGCTAAAGTTTTATATTCCTCTTTGTTGTTGTTTGTCATTTTCCATTGCGTCTTCATTTCTCTACGTTGTTTTATCAGTTCTAGTGCACCTGCTGTAATCCATCCATTCTTTTGAGTTTTCTTTACTGGAACCACATCATTAGCTGTTGTTATTAAGATATCTCTGGCCTGTGTAGCCAATTCATTTGGTGTCATCTCCTCCTGTACAGTCATCAAGATTTTGAAACAGTTCTTAACTTCTATACCATATTGTTCTGGTATTTTTGTAAGATCAAAGCGGAATGGTCTTGATCCTGTAACTGTATTTTTTATCTTTATCTTCATGTCTGCTATTAATAACTCATGGTCCGTGTCACAGTCAGCATCTGGTAAAGTTTTTGCTGATGTTATACTTGATCTCCACCTTCTTTGCACTAAAATGTAATCTGTTTGATTTTTGGTTTTCCCATCAGGTTATGTCCATGTGTAAAGTCTTCTTGGATGTTGTTTAAAAAGTGTGTTAGCGATCATTAGCTCATTTTCCATTCAAAACGCCATTAGATTGTCACCTGCCTCATTTCTGTGTCCTAAGCTAAATTTCCCTACAACATATCCTTCGTCTTCTGCTCTTTCTGAACCAATCTTTGCATTAAAATCCCCCATTCCAGGGCTTACGACATCAAAATGGCATATAATCACAGCAGGGGAGATAGCACTAAAATAATAAACACTCGGTAAAACTCTGAGCACATCTATATTGTTAAACAAGGATGTTAACAATGAGGTTTGCCACATTTCATGAAGTGAAGATGTTGATGGTTACCATGAAGTGAAGATGGTGATGGTAATAGATTGGATGGGGAAAAAAAAAAGAGAGAAAAACAATCACAGTCTAATACATGTTGGTGACTTTTAATCATTTCTTACTCTTTGTGAAAAATATCTTAGTCAGATATAATGTCATGTAATCCTCGACAAAAGCCTTTTATTTTGCTAGAAAATTATTTGTGAAAATTCTACAAAGAAGAGATGAGAAGCCAGTCCCTCTACCAGCTGTGCACATGGGGTGGCTGATAGTGGAATGGCCTGTGGAAATAGAGGACAACTGTGAATATCTGAATAAGCAGCAGCAGACCAAAACAGGTAACCTGTTGTCTTGCGGGACAGTCTCCATAGACAAAGGCCAGTGGAGAAAACCTTATACAAATTGAGTGGAAGATAAAGGGAAACCACTGTTGTACCATCATTCCCTTGTCAAATCACGCTTTATAAATTTATGAATAAGAGTAATGGCTGTAATGGAGCAGTCCTGCCCCATAGAGTTTGTGATGTACAAAATCAGAACGTCAACAAGAATCTGTGATTTAAGAAAGAACACTGTAGAACACACAAAACTTGTATGTGCAACAAATACTGACAGGAAATAAGAAAATATTGTGCAGAAATTAAACATCAGCGTACTAGGACTGTGTGAGACTAGAAGAACATCAGCATTCTAGGACTGTGTGAGACTAGAAGAACATCAGCATTCTAGGACTGTGTGAGACTAGAAGAACATCAGCATTCTAGGACTGTGTGAGACTAGAAGAACATCAGCATACTAGGACTGTGTGAGACTAGAAGAACATCAGCATTCTAGGACTGTGTGAGACTAGAAGAACATCAGCATTCTAGGACTGTGTGAGACTAGAAGAATATCAGCATACTAGGACTATGTGAGACTAGAAGAACATCAGCATTCTAGGATTGTGTGAGACTAGAAGAACATCAGCATTCTAGGACTGTGTGAGACTAGAAGAACATCAGCATTCTAGAACTGTGTGAGACTAGAAGAACATCAACATTCTAGGACTATGTGAGACTAGAAGAACATCAACATTCTAGGACTGTGTGAGACTAGAAGAACATCAGCATACTAGGACTGTGTGAGACTAGAAGAACATCAACATTCTAAGATTGTGTGAGACTAGAAGAACATCAACATTCTAAGATTGTGTGAGACTAGAAGAACATCAGCATACTAGGACTGTGTGAGACTAGAACATCAGCATACTAGGACTGTGTGAGACTAGAAGAACATCAACATTCTAGGACTGTGTGAGACTAGAAGAACATCAGCATTCTAGGACTGTGAGACTAGAAGAACATCAGCATACTAGGACTGTGAGACTAGAAGAACATCAGCATTCCAGGATTGTGTGAGACTAGAAGAACATCAGCATACTAGGACTGTGAGACTAGAAGAACATCAGCATACTAGGACTGTGAGACTAGAAGAACATCAGCATTCTAGGACTGTGTGAGACTAGAAGAACATCAGCATTCTAGGACTATGTGAGACTAGAGGAACATGGTCAGGAGAAAACGATCATACAATTTTCTATCCAGGGGAGAGAATCTATAGAAAGAGTTGTAGAATGATCACAGGCAAGTATTTCAAATACTGTTAAAGGACACCAGGAAATATCAGACAGGATATCTCTCTCTCTCTCTCTGTCTCTGTCTCTGTCTCTCTCTTTCTCTCTCTCTCTCTCTGAACCTTAAGTGCCCAGGGCACATGGGGCTTCCACAAGGGTTTTCCACAAATGCCTGTCCTTTGCTTTTTTTCCCACTCTTGCCCAGATGAGCCCTCTATTGCTCAAAATCCTCTCTGTTGTTCTTCTGCATATCTCTTTTGGTCTACCCTTACTTCTGTTCCCCTGTGGTGTCCATCTTAGTGCTATTTTTGGTAGTGAGTTGTCAGTCATTCAGAGCACATGTCCCAACCGTCGCCAGTGTCTTTCCTCAATAACAGACAGGATACTACTTATCAAATTATATGGTAAGCCTATCGACATTAACATCATATAGACCTATGTCCCAAAACCGGATATCTCAGAAGAAGAAGAAGAGAAATCTTATGATCATTTGTAGAACACACAGAAACAATGCAAACAATTAACTGTAATAATGGGGGAATTCAATGCTAAAGTAGAAAGCCAACCAGGAGATCATGTAGTAGGAGATTATGGTCAAGTAAAGCATAATAGCAAATTGGTTGGATGGACAAAAAGTCATGATAGAAGCATTGTCAATACTTGGTGCCAGCAGCAGCCACCAAGACTTGGAAAAAGTCCAGACAGTAAGACCCAAAACCAGATAGATTACACTCTTAGGAACAGAAGATTTGGAAATACTCTCCAGTTTGCTTAAGCAGTATCATAAGCAGATGTCCACAGTGACCATAGATTAGTAGTAGCAAAGCTAAGGTTAAAAGGAAGACAGGAACTGTAAATTAATTATAGACGTATTCAGAGCAAATAAACAAATAAAAGATAAATTCAATACAGATGCTAAAATAGATATGAGACATTATAAAATTATGAAATATTACATCAAAATGTAAATGATAAATGAAAAACCCCTACAGAATCATTTCAGGTATTAGAGACATCAGTAACAAAGGCAGAGACAAATGAAGAAAAAGTGGATGACTAAAACTATGGAGAAGAGAAGAAATAACAAAATTAATCAAACATTATATGAAGAGATTAAGAAAGAAACAAGAAGGGGGTACAAAGAAGAGAAAGAAAGGTAGGTGGCTTTTAGAACAGTAGGAATGAAAAACAGTTTCATAATAGCAAAGAATTTCATAAAAAGATAAAAGAACTCTGCGGGAAAAAGAACAAGTAAAGTTATAAGCTGCTTGACAACAAATGAGGGTAGTCATTATGGAGAAAGAGTATATCATGGAGAGATGGTCAGAGCATGTAAGAGACCTGTATAATGACCAGAGAAATGAGCAGTTCAATGTAAGCATGATTAATGAAGGACCACCAATACCAGAAATGGAAATAAGAAGTGCAGTCTAACAAATGAGGAAAGGAAGGCATCTTCTTATATCTTATATCATTCCTGTGCTGTTAAATGTCACATAGGGCTTGCAAGGTAGTTCACCAAGTTTTCCTGTTTTTGGCGAGCTTTTCAACCTTATAAGGGATCTTATGCCTACTAAACTGGCCTCTCTTAACAATGTCCTCTTTAGAGTTTCATGTGGTCAACCTATTTTTCTTCGGCCTGTTGATAGCTTGTTTTGGGATTCTCTGACTGTTTCTTCTCATCATGTGACCAACATATGTCCATCTCCTTTTCATGATCACCCATGAGACTGGTTGTTGTTCAGTCATTTGCCTTATCTCATCGTCTGCATTGTTCTTGAATTCATTCCACTTTATGCCAGATATTTTCCTTAGGCATTTGTTTTCAAAAGCATCTAGTTTCTTGTCTATTTTTTTAGTTATTTTCCAGCTTTTACATGCATAAATGACGGTGGAAATTACATTTGAATTGAATAATCTTAACTTGGTTTTTGTGCTTATAACTTTTGAGTGCCATATGTTCTCAAGAAGGAAGGTATCAGGACCAGATAATATCACTAGAGAAATGATCATGATCTCAACAAGTTGAGATATGCAAATGACACTATTCTAACAGAAAGTAAGAGCAGTTTGCAGAAACTAGAGAACATGATTATTGAAAGAGAGCATAAGTGAAATAAAATCACAAACAGATGAGACAAAAACAGCTTTTTGTGACATAAGGAGGATATTAACAAATAAAGGGATGTTTCTAAAAGTGATGAAAATAGTATTACACTGCTATACAGAACCAGTGTTGCAGTATGGTTATAGAACTTGGACATCTAACAGGAAGAGGACTGAGAAACTGGAAGGAGCTGAAACTTGGTTTTGTATAAAGTTATAACAAAAAGATACAACCTTGGACAGAGAGAAAAACAAAGAGGTCCTAAGAAAAGTTTCAGAACAAAAAGACAGTGACAATGATAAAAGAAAAAGACAGCCAAAATTTCTTGGACATTCCACGAGAAGTCAGAAATTAGAGAAATTAATAATAACTGAAGAATTCAAGGGAAAAAAGGAAGAGAGGAAGACCATGTGAAAATTACCTCAGTGGACTGACCAAGAGGCTTGGACAAAGAAAAGCATCTGATTTAACTGGAAACACCAAGGATTGCAAAAGATGGGCAAGCATGGTGGCCAGTGTTATCTAATATGGCAAAATAATAATAATAATAATCAATCCATGCATTTTTGTTACAGTTAAAAGTCAAATTATCATGCATAATGTTAGCATAGAAATCAGAATGTAAGAAAGCTGCAACATATCGTCTACAGAAAAGAAGATTGATAAATGAAGTTGTAAATACAACAGGCCTTCAAATTAAAACATTGGAAAGGAAAAAGGTAAGGGAAAAAATATGGCTATCTTGTGTACCATACACAGACAAACTTATACACGTACGACAGAGTGTAAAAATAAAGAACAACTAGAGCACAATTACATATCATACGATTATATAGTATTGTATATATTTTGATATTTAAAGAAAATATGAATCGATACTTTGATTACGTAACCACGTGGCATACAGGGAATGGCTTGTGCAAAATTATGTCTGATATTTATAATACACTGGCAATATGCAGCTCTTCCTTCCTCTTCTCCGGCAGCCCCACATACATGGAACTAACATTCACATTGACCCCTGCCCACAGGTCTTGCTATAGAAAGAAATGGCGCTTCCCTTTCTGGACTCCAGGGTACATGCCCAACCAGTCTCATCCTAGTTGCGCCTCTGCATTCGTTTATATCCTGCATTCACTGCCCCAACCGTGCAGGCAGACATTTTAGACTGGTTTCTCTGTCACCGTAACTGGGTGCCATTTCTCGCATCTGAGACGAAGCGCGTAGTAGGTGTGGATTGTGTCCCTTGTCTTCCTGTGACAAGGTGATTATAACCAATATTAATACTGCTATTCACATATTCGACCTACTAACGGGCACAATGAATCTAAAACATTTTGTAATGTACTTTTTAAAATAAATGATTATAACCAGTCACAAACAAAACCTGTAACAACAACAACAACGACAGGTAATGCAATGATTAATGTAAACAGCTACAATTTATACACTGAAAACTTATATCAAACGTGGTCTAATTAATAGATACAATCAAATGAATCAATTTATTTGAGAACATGTATAGTAAAATATTTTAATATGCTTCACGTGTGGCCTGGTATGCAGGACTGATCCTCGTATACAAAGAAGCCAAACTTCACTAGAAAAAAAAAATTCGCACATGAGTTTCATGCAAACAAAGTCTTAACATGTGGAACAACAACCCACTCTGCAGTAATATCAAACGCTAACGTACCACGCTTGCTTTTTCTTGAGGCCCGAATTGATACAAAAGTGTCTTAGCTGCAGACATTTAAGGCTAGCTAGAGTATCTGTTGTCAAGATGTACAAAACTGACTTATTAGAGGCTGTCTAGAATCCCTGTTGTCAAGATCTACAGAAGGAAACCTGATATTGCATCTTTCTGAGGGAGCACGTCATCTTTGAAATGTAAACTGAGGTAGTTCATTGATGTAAAATAGCCTCGAGTCATCAGAGGGGGAAAAAAAACTCGACTTCGTCTATTTACACCCGGAATATAAACATAAAGTTATAAAAAATACAGTATAAACAGAACATGTGGACAAGTACTTGAGAAGTTTTGACTTTACATTGCGGACAGACGATAGCTGAACCATGTACTTATTAATATGTACACCAGTGTAACAGTACTTTTCGACTTAGAAGACAAGACGGAAGTTGCGAAGAATCAAGTTGTTGGCCACCTTCTCTCATGGCATTTTCTACCAATATTTGATCATTATAATCTGTCATTGTATCAACAGACCATACTGACCATATTTGGGCTGTCGATGTCTTCAGTTTAGCCCTCACGATGCAGCCTCCCCAAAAGACAGTAAACTTGTTTAAAATGTTTCTCGTGCACAAAGAAACAAAATATGCTCTAATCATATAGAAGAGCTTACAGAAATACACCTTTATGTAGTGCAAGCAAATACAAGCAATTTAGCTGAGTGAGCAAAACAACCACTCTTGTACTCTCCTCAGAAAAGTGTTTAGAAATTTCTGATACATTTGGGGTTGGGGGGGGGGGGGTGAATGGGGTTGCAGGGACTTTGATATTTCTTTTCTATGATTTTTTTTCGTTGCTAAAAGTCTGTCTTTATTTTGTTCAATTTTATTTTAATGAACTATTAGCACATCTGTTTGTCTGTATAGCTAGCACACATACACACACAACCACATTTCATTACGCTAGTCTAAATCATTGTGTCACAAAGAGAAGAACACAAAGCTAACCAACAGTCTCTGCACCACAAACATTGCCACAGTCAGCAGAACACGCCGAGGACCAAGGCTACATACTAAGCCACACGTTACTAGTTTCCCGGCCGGATGCAGCCGTAACTGATAAAGTGGGTCACCATCTCCAGGCATGTGTCAGGCATGTCGTGTGGCGTCTGATGACCGGCCCCGTGCACCACGACCCGGCAGAAGCTTCCGGTCTGAGAGTAGAAACCTTTCAGTCGCTTCCCAGACCTCCAGACTGATCTACGAGATGAAAAATGGCGGGAAGTTGTAATCACTTTTTGTAATCGCTATCTCAGCGGGGTATCATTAAACAAAAACATTATCATTTAGTTATCAAACATTCATGAACTACTGCCTGAGAAGGATTTTAAACATTAAATGGCAGGACAAGATCAGGGATGAGGAGGTCTGGGAAAGGGCAGGACAAGAACTTACGAATCTACAAATCATGTCTAGGAAGTGGAGGTGGATTGGCCACACTCCGAGGAAACCCAACACCAGCATAGCAAGACAGACATTGGCATGGAATCCTCAAGGAAAAAGAAAACGAGGAAGACCTAGTCTTACTTAGAGAAGTGAATTTATGACAGTGCTCAGAGACAATGGATACACATGGAAGGAAGCAGAGAATAATTCCAAGAACATGGATGTCTGGAAAGCCTTTATCCGTGGCCTGTGCTCTCAAGAGAGTGAAGGGCGATGATGATGATGATCACTTAAATATTAAATAACATAATATTTTTGTATAATGATATACCGCTGGAGATATTCCTACATCTTGAACTTACAGTTTCCTAAAGAAAATAATGACAAAAGGACAGTTTTATAGTATACTGATCTTCTTCTTCAGCTTTCTGAGCCATTAAGGCTCATTGCTGCAGATAAAGTTCGCCTCCATTCCTCTCTATTAATAATTTTCTCTCTCCAGTTGGTGACACCAGTTTCTTTTGTATCCTCTTCTAAGTTGTTTTTCCATCTCTGTCTTGGTCTACCCCATTGGTCTTGTTTCCTTCATCTCTTGTGCATACATCATTTTCGTTTGTCTATTCTCTTTCATTCTTTCTACATGCCCCAGCCAGCGTAGTGTGTTCATATTCAAGACATTTATAATTCGTTTGGATTTAAATAAGCTGTTCAGTTCAGTGTTCTTTCTAGCTCTTCATTCTCTACTGTTGATATCCTTATCGGCCAAAAGATTCTTCTTATGATCTTGTTCTCAAATATCTGCAATTGTTGTTCTCTATCTGTTCCATAGCACTAATCTTTTTTTTTTTTTAAGCGGAGATAGGGTCATTGGCCCCATGCACCAACCTCCACACTGGAGGATCAGGGTGCAAGTTTCGTCTGACCTCTACCCACGCAGAGCTTCCCAGTTTGGTTAAACCTGCCAGGGGCAAAACTCCCGCTGGTATAGCTCTGGGGGTGGTCAGGGTACGCAAGCTGTCACGCCACGACAAGGCTCCCACACAGTGTGGCACACTGATAGAAAAGATAATTAGAGCGTCCGTGTTCTAGTTTTATCTTTTGTAGAGCGTTCATGGAGCGTCGTTAAATCAGTTTTAAGTCTTTGTTACCTCACTCACTCCTGAATTATTTTTCAGGTTGTGCCATAATGGATTTTGTGGAGAAATTTCAGAGGAGATAAACTAGAGGGAAGTTACTCTGTAATTTTAAAATATGTGCTACTTTTCATTTTCTTTGGACTGCCTAAATATCACCATAAGAGTTGTTTTGCACAGATCTGCCAACTCTACCAGTGTTGTTTTGTCCTGATCTGCCAATTCTACCAGCTTTGTTTTGCACAGATCTGCAAACTCTACCAGTGTTGTTTTGGAGCAAATGAGTCAAGCTAGTGGTTTGTACTCTGAAAAACTGTTTTCCTTGATTTCGTTCAAATTAATTTAATCTTGAAAGAGGTTTAAGCAATGATTCTTTCTACATGCACTTCCTTCTCTTCTGTTTTAGTGGGCGGTTTATATTTCCCCGAGACTTCTTCGCATGATATACTGGCTTCTTAGTATGATATCCTGACTTTTTACTGTGACATTTTGACTACGTCATGTGACACCCTGACTTCTTCGTATGAGATACTGGCTTCTTCGTATGACATACTGGCTTCTTTGTATGATATACTGGCTACTTCTTATGATAAACTGGCTTCTTCGTATATCCTGACTTCTTACTGTGACACTTTGTGACAGCCTGACTTCTTCGTGTGACACCTTTACTTCTTCATTCGACACCTTAGTTTCTTTGTGTGACACCTTGACGTCTTCACATGACATCATGCCCTCTTCGTGTGACACCCTGCTCGTGCACCAGTTTTCTAGGAGAATGGAGGGGAGATTCGTTTCTGTCATTTGATAGACTGGATTATTATCTCACTGCGACAGACAGCCAACGGCAAGATCCCAAATGGCACATCAGGCTGCCCTGATATAAATTCCACCCGAAAATTTCTGGTAGACGAGAGGCTCTGCTGTTACCGCTGTCTACTTTTCTAAACATATCCAGTACCAAGCAGTGAACCAAACGTCAAATCAATAATAATAATAATAATAATAATGGAACTTTTACACGCCATTAAAAGTTCATTAGAGCTTAACATATTCAAATTACTGTACATGATACAAGTATTCAGTAATCGTTTTCTTATTCATTATCACTCTAGCCAACATGATACTATTTTGACAAATTTCTTCAAGTTTTGTCAGATGTTTTGTTTTATTTGTACTTTTCGTGTTCAAATTAAACAGAAATCATATTTAAATTTCCGAATTTTAAACCTGCCTATTACATTATCTTGTTCCTGTGCCATTTCTTTCTTTCTTTCTTTCTGAAAGTCATGAAAGCCTCAGTCATGAAATATTAATTACTTCTGATCTTCTTTCTGAAAGTCATGAAAACCTCAATCATGACATACTGATTACTTCTGATCTTCTTTCTGAAAGTCATGAAAGCCTCAGTCATGACATACTGATTACTTCTGATCTTCTTTCTGAAAGTCATGAAAGCCTCAGTCATGACATACTGATTACTTCTGATCTTCTTTCTGGAAACTATGAACAATTCTCCCTGGTTATGAATGTATCTTCGCGTGCCTTGCGGCCATTTGCATTCTCATTTTACCTCTTATCCCTGACCAGCTTCTGTGTGAAAGGGATGTGACTCCGACAATCAACAAACTGTATTTTCTGATTCTTCCAAGAGCTTCTTCCATATACTTTGCATAGAATGCTATCATTTTGTAGAAGAATCTCATGTACATTTAGAAAATTCTTCACCAACTGTGGTTTTGCACAGATCTGCCAACTCTACCAGTGTTGTTTTACACAGATCTGCCAACTTCTTCACCAGCTGTGGTTTCATTCGTACTACTATTTTTTTTAAAAATTCGATTAACTCGTTCACCCCAACGCAACACTGGCAGTATTGGTAGCTCTTGCGCACCTACGTGAATCAATTCTCAGAATAACATTTAGACGAAGTTTAAATGAAATAAAGGTAAAGGTAATCCTGTTATGCCTTAGAGGCACATAGGGATATGGTGTTAGTGCCCATATTTTCCTTAAATGAAATCAGAAATGAAATACAAAGTAGCATATTTCTAACCCAATAGAAAGTAGCATATTTCTAACCAAACCTTTATTTTTAAATCATAGAGTAACTTCCTTTCACTTTCTATCATCAAAGAAAATTTTTCAGAGCATAACCCACAGCTTAACTCATTTGCTTCAAAAGACCATTGGTAAAGTTGGCAGGTATGTGCAAAACATGAAAATTTATTCTGATGAAGCACCGGAATTTTTAAAAAATGAAAGAGTTGATAATTTTCTCTTCATTCGCCGAAACCTGTGTACAGGATATCTTTCTCTGAACCTTAAGTGCCCAGGGCACATGGGGCTTCCACAAGGGTTTTTCCACAAATAGTGTCCTTTGCTTTTTTTCTGCTCTTGCCCAAGTGAGGCCTCTGTTGCTCAACATCCTCTCTGTTGTTCTACTCCATGTCTCTCTTGGTCTACCCTTACTTCTGTTCCCCTGTGGTGTCCATCTTAGTGATATTTTTGGTAGTGAGTTGTCAGTCATTCGGAGCAGGATATAACTAAGAGAATCTCGTCCTGCAGTCAGACTTTCTCATGTTTTAAAGGACTATTTCCTCAACACTTGGACAATCCACAACCACCTAATGCAATTTTCAGTAAAAATCCACTTGAATCTGTGGAAAAGTTAAACTATATTAGATCTACAGGTACACCTACCTTATGTATAGACAAAGGAGTCAATAAATGACTAGAAAAGGTGGGCGTACAACACGTGGTCAACTAAGCAAACTTGTATGGAAAAGTAGAACGCAGATTTATCAGACTTACTATTTCTTCTATTTGGATTCCACACATGAACAACAATTTCAAGATGTAGGAGAAAGACAAAGAGTTTCCATCTTCGGTGAATTTACAAAATAATGAACTTCAAGTGGCAAGACAAAGTAGCCAACAATGAACTTCTACACAGTGCAAAACTTTAACAGCCTTGTTTTCAACCTATCATGACTACGGTTTACACGAGAGCACCGGTAGACATGCTCGGGTTATGAGCTATATGAGAACAATGTAGAAGAAGGCAGGTATTCAAACCTACCTGTCAGTGTTGTTGTACTGCTCCTGCAAGGTCCAGTTTGTGGTAAGAAGAGCGGCTTCTATCATGACAGAGCTGACCACCACATCGTAGTCACCGTTATAGATCAAAACTTTGTAGTTGTCCATTATCACGGCCATTTGTGGTTTGGTGCTAACCAACACATCCGGGCCGTAAAGCTCTGATAATTCAGGGTTGGTAGAAGTATAGGAACGATGTTTCCCTACATGAACTGCTTCACGTACATTGGTAGAGGTCATGACCATCGTTATAAGATTGTAGTCAGCGTCCTTCCCGCTGACGTAATTATCCAAAGATGGAAGCCGAAGTTCTCTAGCTAGGACCAGATCCATGAAAAGTTCAGAAAATGTTGCCTTTGTGATTTGTCCTTTCAGAAATTTCTGGTTCATCTCCCTCACGACGTTCTTATTTTTCCTCATACCAGCGTGGCTTATAGCCCCCAGAGCGTAGAGATAGTCGAAAAATGCTAAACTTTCGGTTTCGGGATCATAGTAAGGGCCTCCTAATAGTATACCCACCAGAGGAATATCTTTACATTCATCATGTCTCTGCAGATGAATCCTATGAGCCAGTGCAGGGACATACTTCCCAGCATATGACTGACCACCAATGTAAAATCCCCTAGTCTTGTATTCTGGAAACATCTTGAAGAACTGCAAGACAAAGTTGTAGAGATCTTGGGTGTAGTCATTCTGCGTCAGTCGGTACCCTTCTGGCACTTTTTCCGTGAAGCTGTAGCCTGTCCCTACAGGGTTATCAACGTACACTACCGAGAAGGGCCCCACCCAGGAATGATTGCGAGCAGCGAAAGAGGTACCATATTTTTTGCGGTCCGCCTCCAAAGGACCATGCTCCCAAAGAAGACCGAGCATTGAGGAGACAGCGGGTCCACCGTTCAGCCACATTAGCAGAGGAGCTGTGGGATTTTGCTGAGACGGAAAATGCCAGAAGAAGAGATGATTCCCAAGTTCTTTGTCCACAGTGATAAAACCAGAATGACTGTAGGGCACAGAATGTAATGTCACCTCGCTACGTCCTCGTGCTTTTCTCAAGTCATTTTTGTCAAGCAGTGGCGTCAGAAACAACGAATCTTCATCAAAAGGTGACCTGGTCGTAGATGTTGCAAAGCACATGAACAATGTGATGATGGCGCTTACGTTCAATACCAGCATCCGGTACCACCTTTCTCGAGCCATATTTCGCACCTGTAAAGTTCATACTAAATACATTTAAGCTGAAATTAATTCAACAAAGAATTGTTTCTTTCTGTTATTCTTGAATACACTTTTAATCATATTTCAAAATATGGGTTATGATTATTACATTTATGGCATTTTATCTCCTTATTTTGTCTCTTTTTCCCATTATAACTTTGTAACGTTTAGTAAAACTACACAAACACTTTCAGCTATCCATTTAAAAATTCTTGTCATAAGAACCAACATAGGTCGAGTTTTTGCGGTGGAAAAGGTCATAGGTCAGTACATTACTGAAATTAATATTTCAGACGATAGCAACAGACCGACCACAGAGTTCATTTACTCAGATGATCACAGTTCATTTACCTCAGATGATCACAGAGTTTCAGATGACCACAGAGTTTACCTATCTCAGATGATCACATAGTTCATCTACCTCAAATGATCACGTAGTTCACTTACCTCAGATGATCACATAGTTCACTTACCTCAGATGATCACATAGTTCACTTACCTCAGATGATTACATACCTCAGATGATTACAGAGTTCATTTAACTCAGATGACCAGAGAGTTAATTTACCTCAGATGATCACATAGTTTCAGATGATCACAGAGTTTACCTATTTCAGATGATCACACATTTCACTTACCTCAGATGATCACAGAGTTCACTTACCTCAGATGATCACATAGTTCACTTACCTCAGATGATCACATAGTTCACATACCTCAGATGATAACAGAATTCATTAATCTCTATGCCTGACGTCAGTAGAATGCAGTTTGCAAGTGGAAATTAACAGAATTTGGAACAAATGTGTAATAGCAACGTGTAAAAAGCTAGTTCTGAAAATTTATGTAAGCTGGGGGAAGGTAGTAACACAACAATAATTTCTGATGCTTTGAATCAAGAGATTAACCCCCTCCCCCCTTTTTTTTTGCATTAGTAGATCCTTACTGGACTGCAGAACAGTTGAAAGAAGAACTTAATTTCATAACAATTTAAGGGAAAATTATTCAAATACAAAGCCTTATCTTTCCATCATTTGTTGTCAGCTTAAGAACTCCCGCTCTAAAGGTTAGCATGAGAAACAGAGCAAAGAACACAAGAAAGCAGAAAAAACACACTAGAAAACAGAGCAAAGAAAACTCGAAAACAGAACAAAGAACATTAGATAATAGAGTAAAAAAAAACTCGAAAACAGAACAAAGAATACTAGAAAATAGAGTAAAGAAAACAGAGCAAAGAACACTAGATAATAGAGAAAAGAAAAATAGAAAGCAGAGAAAAAGCAGCGGAAATTCAAGAGCGTTTACAGAGAAATGAGTAGACAAAAAAAAAGCTAATGTTTTGTTCACATTCTCAGCTGATAATAAGACAGATGACCAAGTCACAGAAGACCGGACCACACTGCCACAGATTCTCTCACAAAGATATACCCCAAAATACAGAAAAGATAAGATATCAGAAATTGCAGTGTTTATGTATATGTATATATACATTTGGTCTCTGCCTAGCGTGTGAATCTCATAAAACTGCCAGAGTTATTAAATGTAAACATTCCAAAGCTGAATTATACAGAATAAAAACTTCTGGCTTGCAGGAAATTACTTTTATTAAACATTTCCTAAATATTTTATAGCAGTTATTAATCTTATTGGGAAGCAATGGCTGGTGTTTTTAACCTTCGAGACATTTCCGACATCCTATTACTAGCTTTTTCGTTAGGATTTCTAGAGAAAGAAGCTCCAGTCCCATACATTCTATGTTTTAGCAGAAATGTCCTCAAGCCATTGGCTTAAACAAACGGCGCATTATAGGTTTTCAAGATGTAGCCAGTAGGCGTTCATCTTTCTTTCTTTCTTTTTAAAAGTCATAAAATCATTCAAAACTGAAGTTAGTAAAAAGAATAACAATGCATTTTTATACATAAAGTAATTAATTATCTTTTGAAAGTAATTACGTGATTTTTCTTTGTCGGTGTCTCTCTCTTTCTCTCTGCCTCTCTCTATGTCTCTCTGCCTCTCTCTCTCTCTCTCTCTCCTTCCATGTATACTAGCGCTGTAGTATTTTTGTTGTGGAAATTCTGGAGAACTCGTTGGCCCACACCAAAAGTGACTGACATCCAGGCTTGATCCGGGTACTTTTCTTGTGGTTTTTCCTTCAACTTTTCCTTCAGGTATCTTTTTCATAATTGTATTATATATCTTGATATAGCTCACATATTATAGCTCTGGTTTTCTTGTAATTTCAGTTGATGCAATGTTTCTTTGTATTCTCCCCACAGAATACAACCCATTCTTATATATGCAGCTGTTTTTTTTTCACGAACATCAAGTATTCTTATTAAAAAAAACATTAGGGATCTTATATAATATTTATACTAACATCAGGACCTTACATGATGTTTATACTAACATCAGGAGGTTTATATGATGTTTATACTAACATTAGGAATCTTATGTGATGTTCATAATGACATCAGAATATCCGTATAAGATGTTCATAATGACATCAGAATATCCGTATAAGATGTTCATAATGACATCAGAATATCCGTATAAGATGTTCATAATGACATCAGAATATCCGTATAAGATGTTCATAATGACATCAGAATATCCGTATAAGATGTTCATAATGACATCAGAATATCCGTATAAGATGTTCATAATGACATCAGAATATCCGTATAAGATGTTCATAACGACATCAGAATATCCGTATAAGATGTTCATAATGACATCAGGAAACTTGCATGATGCTCGTACTAACATCAAAATTATGCAAAGTTATCTTAGTTAATGCGCATTAATATGAAGTATAGCTTCGTTCTTTTTGGTGTTTTGTTTTTTTTGTGAACTCGAGCGAAACTCTTCTATTCCTGGACTGAGCTGTTACGCGTGTTAGACTTTTTTATCTTCGCCTACCGACATCCGTGACAACAAACTCATCAACTATCTTGTACGCCTACTGACAACCGTGACAGCAGACTCATCAACTATCTTGTACGCCTACTGACATCCGTGACAGCAGACTCATCAACTATCTTGTACGCCTACTGATATCCGTGACAGCAGACTCGTCGACTATCTTGTACGCCTACTGACATCCGTGACAGCAGGCTCGTCGACTATCTTGTATGCCTACTGACATCCGTGACAGCAGACTCATCAACTATCTTGTACGCCTACTGACATCCGTGACAGCAGACTCATCAACTATCTTGTACGCCTACTGATATCCGTGACAGCAGACTCGTCGACTATCTTGTACGCCTACTGACATCCGTGACAGCAGGCTCGTCGACTATCTTGTATGCCTACTGACATCCGTGACAGCAGACTCATCAACTATCTTGTGCGCCTACTGACATCCATGACAGCAGACTCATCAATTATCTTGTACGCCTACTGACATCCGTGACAGCAGACTCGTCGACTATCTTGTATGCCTACTGACAGCGGTGACAGCAGACTCATCGACTATCTTGTCGCCCAATAATTTTACTTTCTGTCTCGAATATTCTAATACCATCTCTTACCGTGTTTCATGTGCCAAAGAGAGATAACCCAGACATATTTCGTTGTTAAAAAAGAAACACAAATTTCCTCCATTAAAAAAAAATAATTCGAAAATGATTTTTGAAAATGATTTAAATTTTAAAAAATATTTGCGTAATGGAAAATGAAATAATTCCATATAACAATAACCCAATTTTTAAAAGGCTTAATTATTTTACATAAATCAAATTATTTGTGTAAGGAAACAGAAACCTTGCAATCAAGTTTAAAAAAAAATGATTAATGATAATTCAGTGAAGTAATTTTCTTAATATTTAAAGTACATATCGAAACTCCTTGCCTACTGCTATAGACGCACACAGCTACAGACCTAGGAAATTATGTTGCAGATTTGTATGTGTTAGAAGATATGACCAGTACTTTGAAATCTCTGCAAATTTTGAAAGTTTTGAAGTCTGCCCTGCAGAAACCGACTGAATTACTCCATAACTGCTTGCAGCTGTCCTTGTTTTTATATTTTCCACAGGAAGTAAACCAGCCATCATTCATGTATGCGCTTTTCAACGTTTTTAATTAAAAAACGGCTAGAACTAACCACATTCATCTTATGTGTCTGATTAAGAATATTTAGGGATGAACTGAAGTATGAAAAGTTAATGAAAGTGAGCAGATCCTTCAAAAGATGCAAAAAATGATGAACATGTGAAACATACACATGTGAAAATGCTTTTCTTTCGTGTCTGAAAGCGTTTATGGCATTTGAGCATTGGCTGTCAAAATTGAACTTTGTATACTGATTTTCTTGGCTTCAAGTAGTTTTATTTTTCTCCCTCTCTTAATCTCTTTTGTACACTCTTTTTCTCTTCCTTTCCATCTGTCTATCTCATCCTCCCTTTCCTGCCCCGTCCCTCTCTCTCCTTCCCTCTTTCTTTCTCTCTCTCTCTCCCTCTCTCTCTCACTTCCTCTCACTGTCCTTCCATTTCTCTCTCCTTTTTCCTTTCTCTCTCCCACCTCTCCTTCCCTTTCTCTCTCACTTCCTCCTTCCTTCCATTTCTCTCTCCTTCATCCTCTCTCTCCCTCTCTTCCTCTCCCCCTCCTTCTGTCACATACCCCGTTAAATTCCCGTTACATTCAATCATTCATAGCATGCCACGGAGACAGGCCTTTCTGATATGCTTCTCATTTCTAGTGTGGTCTTTGGTATCTTTAATCGAATCAGTTAATTATCTATTCGCGACCCACTTGCTCGGCCTATTCTGATATTTTTCTCTGTCTCCTTGTCATTGATCTCCCTTTCAGCTTTCCAGTGGTTATCAACTTATTAAATGATGTCTCTTCATTACATGTCAATAGAGTTTATGCTGGCGTTTTCTTGCGTTTTTCTTTAGTAAATATGTCTTATAATACACATCAGCTTTACAAACAGGGATGTGCCTAAATCAAATATGAATAGCGAGAATAGCATATAAAGATGGGGGAGAATGAAGCTGATATAGAAGATTAAGAGTTCGCAATATGAAAAAGAAAATGAACAGAAGTTACCTTTTAAGAAAACAAATAAGGGACGGTGTAGAAAAACACACTACAACAATTTTGTTTTAAAAATGACACGAAAAGAAATGACTAAATTCAGGACTCTCTCGATTCAGTAAAATAGCTTATTACCCATACCTGTAATCTCTCCCAGAAATCATACAAAAGAGAAACTTCAGGAACCTTTGCTCACGAATTTACAGCAAAATGTGACAATGTTATGAATCCTATCAAAGTAAAATATAACAATATATTCCATTCATAACTAAGTATTGACTCACTGGATTGGGGGTGGGGTGGGGGGGGGGGAATAAATAAGTAAGTGTAAAGTGATAGCTCCATTCATTCATTCATTCATTTGCATGTCCCTTGTGGAACTTTGCCTCCCTACAGCACTATTGTAGGCCTCTCGGTTGTGAGCAAGATGGCCTACTGCTGCTGCATCCATTTGCAGATCGTCAACGATGTCTTGCAGCCATCTTCCTTTTGGTCTTCCTCTCTTTCTTTTTCCCAATATGTATCCTTCCAATACGGTCTTTTCTAAATTATCATGACGTTTAATGTGTCCACAATATTTAAGTTTTATCTCTTTAATCCTCTTTACTAGCCAGCCTTCTTCAATATTAAGCTCTTGTAATATAGATATATTTTTTTCTTCTTTGTGTCCACGATATTTGGAGAGCTCTTCTGTAGCATATACATTCAAAGGCATTTATGTGTTTCTCAGCTGTTTTGTTAAGTGTCCAGGTCTCACAGGCATATGTTGCAATGGGAAAGATGCATGTCTTTAAAAATCTTATTTTTGTTGTTCTGTATGTTCCTCTCCACAGATTCTTTATATGTTTTACTTTCTGAAGAGCAATAGATGTCCTCCTTTTAATTTCCCTCATTGTATCTCCATTATTGGTTAGTAGTGATCCAAGATATTCAAAACTCTCCACTTCATCCAGTTTTTACTCATTGATACATATTTCAGCAGCCTTATTTGTTTTGTCAGTTGTCATCAGTTTAGTTTTCTTTACATTAAGATAGAGGTTCTGCTCTTCTCTGTTCTTACGGACTGACATAATTAGTTTTTCCATTCCTTTTTGTGTTGTGGACAGTAACACTGTGTCATCAGCATATCTAATCTCTGGTATTTCATAACCTCCAATTGTTATGGCATCGTAATATTCTTTGTCTACATCTTCTCTAACATTCTTCATTATATTTTCAGTATACAAGTTAAATAAGTAAGGCGACATTATGCAATCCTGATGGACCCCGTTTTCTTTTATGTCAAACCAAGTTGTTGTTTCACCATTTATTCTTACTGCTGCTTGTTGGTCTAGATACAGTAGTGATGTTAATTGTATCAAATGTGTTGGAAATCCCATTTTTTCCAGTATTTCCCAAAGTTTCTGGTGATGTACACAATCAAATGCCTTTGAGTAACCTATAAAGGATAAATATAGATTCACATTAAACTCTCTGCATTTCTCTATTGTTAATCTTAGATTGAATATATGATCTCTTGATCTTCTTCCTTGACTGAAACCAGCTTGGACCATATTGACTTCTTCTTCTATTTTCTTTAGAAGTCTGCTCATTATGATTTTTAACAGAATTTTACTGGCATGACTAATCAGGGCAACAGTTCTGTAGTTTGTGCATAATTTCAGGTTACCCTTTTTTGGCAGTGGTATGAATACAGTTCTTTTCCACTCTTTTGGCCAAATACCTGAATGCCATATCTTTTTACATAGTGCATGATAGATTGTTGCACATTCCTTTCCTCCTGCTTTATTAAATTCAGCTGTTATCTCACCACATCATGGTGATTTACCATTTTTCAGATTCTTTATTGCCCATAAAACTTCTTATATTGTCGGTTCGGGTTCTTTCTCCTTCAATAATAATTCACACTTTGATTTCTGCTTCCACATGATGATTATATATGTAAGCGCGCACTAACTTACGGCCATAAGTTGATTTAGTCGCACGTTGAACGTTACAAAGAGAGGTCAGTGTCAATACAGTAACATGTCACAAGTTGAGTAGACATGTTTACCATCACTTTAAGATACAATACTTCATGCATAATATTAGAACTTACTGCACATCAATACAATCATCATCATCATCATCATCAGGTGCCGTGCCGACTGGCGTTGGCTATTATGCTTCTCCAGAGTAAACGATCCTTCATGCAGTCCATCAGCTCAGTTGGCGATCTCCTCTCACACCATCCCGTCAGACTGTCCAGTATCATTTTTCTTGGTCTTCCTCTTGATCTTCTTCCTTCTATTTTTCCTGTTGTTATAATATTTTCAATGCCCCCTCTTCTCATTGCATGTCCTATGAAAGCACATTGTCTCTCTCTTATCTTTTTGACAAGATTTTTTTGTCTCTTCAGCTCTTCTCATACAATACTTCATATATAATATTAGAACAACTTACTGCACATCAACACAATACTTCATACATACTATTTAGAACAACTTACTGCACATCAACACAATACTTCATACATAATATTTAGAACAACTTACTGCACATCAACACAATACTTCATACATAATATTAGAACCACTTACTGCACATCAACACAATACTTCATACATAATATTTAGAACAACTTACTGCACATCAACACAATACTTCATACATAATATTAGAACCACTTACTGCACATCAACACAATACTTCATACATAATATTTAGAACAACTTACTGCACATCAACACAATACTTCATACGTAATATTAGAACCACTTACTGCTTAAATGACCCCTTTTGACCACACAAGAAAACTAACAGAGATGTCCCATACACAGTATCACAATTTTACATAGCAAATAACATAAACAATTAGATATAATACATAACAATGAGCATATGTTTAAAGTTATAGCAAACTACTACATTAACTGTGTGGGAATTAGTCACAAAATATGGATCACAGAACATTAAATAAAGAATCATACTGTAATAACATTTCAGTGACACATACAAATGTACATCACCGACAGCAGTGGTTCCCAGTTAACAAAAGTCCTTGGACCCCTAGTTGTTTCAAAACCCCTGCTTGTTTCACGGGGCCACATACTTTGGAAAAGTTTCGTATCTGTATGGTAGCCATGTGCTTTAAAAACAAAAGGATTTTTTCCCCAGAAAATGTGGGTAACCTTTAATGAGTAAATGCTACACTATATTAAAAACACGGTACAAACTTGGCGAATTTTCAAAATAAAAGTCATGTAGTGAAGACAACAAAATGACAGCAATTATCATTCCTACTTGTTCTGACACGTGAACGGGACATGAAATGTGTGACAGTTTACTAACCTAAATATGGCGAGAGAAATCATGCCACTTTTTATTCCAAAACAGTCCCTTTCCCACCTGGTTCAATGTTTCCTATTTTTAAACGCGAAAAAAAAAGTTCTTTCCTCCACACAGAATTCTTCGAAACGCTGATAAAAATCTTTCCTCCTCCACACAGAATTCTTCGAAACGATGTTAAAAATCTTTCCTCCTCCACACAGAATTCTTCGAAACGCTGTTAAAAATCTTTCCTCCTCCACACAGAATTCTTCGAAACGATGTTAAAAATCTTTCCTCCTCCACACAGAATTCTTCGAAACGCTGTTAAAAATCTTTCCTCCTCCACACAGAATTCTTCGAAACGATGTTAAAAATCTTTCCTCCTCCACACAGAATTCTTCGAAACGCTGTTAAAAATCTTTCCTCCTCCACACATAATTCTTCGAAACGATGTTAAAAATCTTTCTTCCACACAGAATTCTTCGAAACGTTAAAAATTTCACAGTGAGAATAAAAAAGGGGCCTTGAGTTTTTGTCATGGACCATCGGACAGGTTCCTTGGACTTCTGGGAACCACTGACCTACAGCATACACGTGCATACGTACATTCTTGACCCAGTAAATGATGATGCAATGTTCTTGTTCATCTCCCTCTCTTGTCTTGTGCTAAATTTAAAGCACATGTAGAAAAACAAATGTTTGCAAATTAATTTTAAAAAATGAATCAAAACACATTAAATGTTCCGATTTCTCCACTGGGATCTTGACCACAATTGGACCGGATGTTAAGTCGACGCTTGACTGTAATAACAACCCAGTAATTCTAAGATATAGACTTAAAAAAAAATAAGCTTCATTTGTCTTGCTTTACTTGCATTACTTCATTGTGGTCAAGTAGAAAACATTAATACTGAATCCGAAACAAAACTTTCTGTAATGTAAAGATTTGAATTCGCCCGTGGCTGTCTGTGACTCATCACAGATAAAGGTTAACACAATCACCCAGACTCTGTGACTCATCATAAATAAAGGTTAACACAATCACCCAGACTCTGTGACTCATCATAAATAAAGGTTAACACAATCACCCAGACTCTGTGACTCATCATAAATAAAGGTTAACACAATCACCCAGACTCTGTGACTCATCATAAATAAAGGTTAACACAATCACCCAAACTCTGTGACTCATCACAAATAAAGGTTAACACAATCACCCAGACTCTGTGACTCATCACAAATAAAGGTTAACACAATCAACCAAACTCTGTGACTTAAAAAAATGTTTTTTTTTGAAAGAGACTGTAAAGTTTAGCAAACAAACGAAACAAAACACCAGGATGTTATAAAAAGATCAACAGGTTAACTTACCTGACAGGAGATAAGAGAAATGAAAGAAGGTCCAGAGCGAACAGATAACACAGAGAGGACAAGACTGCTCGACTAGCTACCTAGACAAGGAAACTATCAACGAACAGAGAGGACAAGACTGCTCGACTAGCTACCTAGACAAGGAAACTATCAACGAACAGAGAGGACAAGACTGCTCGACTAGCTACCTAGACAAGGAAACGATTAGCACGGCCGGAAAAGAAAGACAGAAATTATAAGGTTATTTTCCCAGGCTTTTTGGAGGGTGAAGATGCCTGTCCAATGAGGCAATCACCGACCCATAGCTGACCGCCAGTGTCAGGGTCAGCGACCCATAGCTGACCGCCAGTGTTAGGGTTAGCGACCCATAGCTGACCGCCAGTGTCAGGGTCAGCGACCCATAGCTGACCGCCAGTGTCAGGGTCAGCGACCCATAGTGACCGCCAGTGTCAGGGTTAGCGACCCATAGCTGACCAAGACCCTGTCCCACCTCTCCTTGGTACCCCCAGTAACAGGCCTAGTCTGGCTAACGGGGCAGGGATCGCCATAGTCCACATGGTGGTGGAGTCTGCTAAAGAAGCATTGCACACCCTCTATTTTTTTAGCTGTGATCCAGGACTGAAAAAGTAGCCTCCATAACCCGCTCCTACGCAGGTACGATATGCTGTGCCTCAACACCTCCACAGCATCGGCTGCAAAGAACACCAGCTCGCAGTTACAGGGAGTTCGTACAAGTACAAGCACAAGGAAGTCTAAACCATCATTCTTTATTTATCGTCTTACTTTCTGTTATTCTTATTTCTATCCATTTCCCTCGTGCTTTCTTTCTTTCTATAAAACTGAACCATGTACTTTTATCTCCTTCATTAACCTATTTTTTTAAAAATTCCGTTTAAACAGGGAAAAAAAATCCAAGAAACGAAACAAAGTGAGGAAACCTTACATTAAGCTGTCTTTCATAATCTAAAACATGCAGCATACCCGACTAGTTCCTAGCGTCAGTTAATGTTTACATCCATCGTCTGATGATCTCTGTGATAATTTTCCCGCGCGCTTGTTCCCACAGGAAGAGCAGAGATCCTGAGTTAACGCCCTTGGTTACGCCATTTTTCTCGAACGTTAAGTATGTTTTTAAACATCAGCTTGAAGATGTTAGAATTTCTTTATTTCTGAAGGAAGTATATTCAGATTAAAATATTCAAAATATTCTTCTTCTTCTTCGTCCGCATGTCTACATAAATGAAAATGTAAGGTAATATCCCGAGACATTCCTGGCTGACGACCCATCCAGACTGGTTAACCAGTTCAGTATTCCTCCAGCACGGACCTCGAACAGTGGGTAATGATTTGCCAGGAGAACTTTATACCCAAGCATTCATTTTCACGCGGAATGCTGGTGCTGTAGCGAAATCCAGAAATGAGGATGCCAAAATATGGAAACCACGCAAACCCTGGCCAAACAGCAGCCTTCATTGTCACGAACTCTGTTTTCTATCATCTCGCGATACCCCCAGACAATCTGGATTGCATTTTCTTGTTGGCTTTAGTTTGTTTCCGATGTTCTACAGTCTCTGTCTGAACGTTTGTGTAAACTGTTTCGCCTGTGGTCCAGGATATATGATTCATATGATAAAAGGTAAAGGTACATTATTATGCCACAGATGATCCTCATATGATAAAAGGTAAAGGTACATTATTATGCCACAGAGTATCACCATATGATAACAGGTAAAGGTACACTATTATGCCACAGAGGCTCCCAAAGGATTTGGTGCTAGTTCCAATATTTTCCCAGTCCAAAGTCGGCACGATAAAGGTTGATGTGGTCAAGATTTGTCTGGCCCCCTTTACTTCTCCAGCTCTAAGAGGAGCCAGGTACATATTTCTACAGCTGGATGATGGGGATGCCTCAGACCGGAATTAAACCACACACCTTGCCCTGAAAGTACTGAACACTGCGCTACTAGAGCAAGTATTGTTTCATATTCTCTCCTTCAAACCCAAACTCTTAGGAAACAAAAAAACATCTCTGTTGCTTCCATTTCTTGATAAAGACAGACAAAAAGACAGCAGGAGAGAGACAGACAAAAAGACAGCAGGAGAGAGACAGACAAAAAGACAGCAGGAGAGAGACAGACAAAAAGACAGCAGGAGAGAGACAGACAAAAAGACAGCAGGAGAGAGACAGGCAAAAAGACAGCAGGAGAGAGACAGACAAAAAGACAGCAGGAGAGAGACAGACAAAAAGACAAAGGGACAGAGACAGACAAAAAGACAGCAGGAGAGAGACAGACAAAAAGACAAAGGGACAGAGACAGACAAAAAGACAGCAGGAGAGAGACAGACAAAAAGACAGCAGGAGAGAGACAGACAAAAAGACAGCAGGAGAGAGACAGACAAAAAGACAGCAGGAGAGAGACAGACAAAAAGACAAAGGGACAGAGACAGACAAAAAGACAGCAGGAGAGAGACAGACAAAAAGACAAATGGACAGAGACAGACTATTAATTATTATGAAATCCTTGAACGGCGGTTTAGATTATTTTGCAGGAAACAAGTCAAAGAATCATTCGAACCTCATCATAGTACAGTCATGCGCTGACTTACAGCCGTTCATACTTAACAGCATAGGTCCCACAGGAAAAATCTGAAAGACAAGAAAGGGGGATGAACAAGGGCCCTGTATCACCACCACGCAGTCAGTGGAGAATGTACACATTTGGGTGTATGTGGATGTATATACATTTTTGATGTGTCATTGAAACGTTGTTGCAGTGTGATTCATATTTTGTGAGTAATTTCCACACATTTCCTGCGTTGATTTGCAACCTGTTAGTATTTTAAAGTGACAGTAAACATGTCTATTGTCTGGAGTAGCACGTTATAGCTGTGAGCTGTACTTGGTGTCTGACTTCATCTTATAAGAGTGGTTTTAATCTTATTTTAGTAGGACCAGAAACCAATGGTTCGTGATACATGATTCATCAAAAAGAAAAAGAAAACATGTTATATATTATAATTTCTATTGGAAATTTCAACATCTTCTTGCGACACTACTGACATCCATATTTTAGTTGCTAAACAACTACTTATCAGTAACAATGTGAATTCCATGCAAGAAAAAACAGAAATCCTGTCTTCACTGTCTAGCAAAATAGGACTTGAAATTAACAAGGACAAAACAAAAAGATAATGAAAATTCCCATTAATCAAAATGGAAAAATACACTTAGAAGGGACAGATATTGAAGAAGTCACAATCAATTTGCATACCTTGGCAGCTACATAGACCAGGATGGTGACACCAGAAAAGAAGTTAGAATTAGAATTGCAAAAGCAGCATCGATCTTCAAGAATCTTGAGAACATATGGAATTCAAAAGTTATAAGCACAAAAACCAAGTTAAGACTACTCATTTCAAATATAATATCCACCCTCACTTATGCATGCCAAAGCTGGAAAACAACTAAAGAAACAGACAAGAAATTAGACTCTTTTGAAAACAAATGCCTAAGGAAAATACTCGACATCAAGTGGAATGAATTCAAGAACAATGCAGAGATAAGACAGATGACTGAACAACAACCAGTCTCACGGGTGATCAGGAAAAGGAGATGGACATATGTTGGTCACTTGATGAGAAGAAATGATCAGAGAATCCCAAAACAAGCTATCAAGTGCAACACAACAGGCTAAAGAAAAAGAGCCAGACCGCTTTAAACTCTGAAGAGGACATTGTTAAGAAAGGCCAAATTAACAGGCATAAAATCCCTTGATGAGGTTGAAAGACTCGCCGAAGACAGGAAAAATTGGCGAACTACTTTGCGAGCGCTATGTGACGTTTAACGGCACGGGAAGGATATAAGATATATAAGAAACAACCAATGCCCTATAACGTCGACTAAACGAGACTTACAGCCAAATGGCCAGTCCCACATGCGACCTAAGTACGAGCATGTTCTGCACTTGCAGTCTCTGCTAGGGCATGATTTAAACAAAACGCTTTCCACGTACACAACTTCAGCAAAGGAAAAAGCTATTTAAGCTCACCGAAATCTTAGTTTACAAACTTCATATCTATTCATATTAAAACATTGAGAGATTTTCCAACTTTTTCTTATCACCAAAAAAAAAGTAAGGATCAGAAAAAGATTAATTATTCAGTATTTAGAGTTTTGCTTGCGACATAATCTCGAAGATAAGTTTTACATCACAGGTTTAATTCGACCTATCTTCGAAAACGCTTTTTAATCTTTGCTCACAACTAGCAGAAGCCAAGTAGAGGACATTTTTGAATGTTGCTTGCAACTATCAGAAGGCGAGTAGAGGACATTTTTGAATGTTTGCTCGCAACCAGATATATTTGTTTTATTGTTTTTAGTACACAATCATAAGGAAATAAATAAATGACATCTTCACTGTTTTTCAGTTAATATTTTGTGATTAGAAGCTTTAACATTTATGTTACCTAAGATTAAACAACGACAACTCTCAAATCGCCTGATGCCATGTGACACTGACATAATGAACTCATGTTGGATGTTCACTAATATATATGTCTTCAACACTGAGTATAAAGGTTCTATTAGTACTGATAGCAAGATGTCTGGGAAAGTGAAATAATGGAATACTAACCAGAATTACTAGATGCACAGAATTTAACTGCCTTCAGCGTCAAATATTTACCTATTTTGATCTGTCTTTTGAAACAGACTGTAGATTCAGAACTTGACCGTCTTCAGCACTATACATTGACAAACAGATACGAACTTATTAAAACATTAAGGAGCATTATCATACCACCTCTCGCACTTGAACCTTACATTTGTGCTATGCACAATGTATATTTACAAAGAAATTACGCATGCGGTAACTGAGAATAGTAAGTGCGGAAGAAATGCATTAAATACAACATTCAGCGGTGTTGGAGTAAACAGTGGTTTTGTTGGAACAGAGCCATGGTATGGGAGCAAAGGTTCTCATATTCTCCCAGTGTGGGATCGATCATGTTTCCCCATCTTGTGCTGTCCAGGTGTTTCTGATAAACTCAGATGCTTTTCTGTTTTTCATGCCATTTTGTCACGCCTCTGAGACATTTTCCCCTGGTCTTCTTCCTTTTCTCCGTTGAACTTTTCAGTCATTACTAAGTTCTCTAAGTTCTTTCTTCTCATGACAGGTCCAAGAAAGTTTGACTGCCTTTTTTCTTATCATTTTAACTAGTTCTCGTTGTTCTAAAACTTCTTTGATGACCTGTTTTTCTGCCTGGCCAGCGTATTTATAGTATCTTTCTCTACCACCACATCGCTGTTGCTTCCAGCTTCTTTGTCAGCTTTTTGTTGACTGTTCAATTTTCAAAATCGTATAACAATATTGGTGCTACATCTCTCTCTCTCTCTCTCTGAACCTTAAGTTCCCAGGGCATGTGGGACTTCTGCAATGCCTGTTTGCCTTTTTTCCCCCGCTCTAGCCCAGGTGAGCCCTCTATTGCTCAACATCCTCTCTGTTGTTCTTCTCCATGTCTCTTTTGGTCTACCCTTATTTCTGTTCCCCTGTGGTGTCCATCTTAGTGCTATTTTTGGTAGTGAGTTGTCAGTCATTCGGAGCACATGTCCCAACCATCGCCAGCGTCTTTCCTCAATAATTGTTGTCAGTGGCTTCATCTGCATTTCTGCTAATAAGATGTTATTTCTTATGGTGCTTGGCCTAAATATGTTTCTAATTCTTCGTAAATATCTAGTCTGGAAAAAATTCAGCTTGTTTTCTATGGTTTTGATGATTTTTCAGCATTCACTTCCATAGAGTAGTACACTTAGAACATTACTCTTAAATATCCTGATTTTCGTCTTCATGTCCTGAAGTATCTGCAATACTTTCCCCCCTCACTTTTAGGGACATCTTTTGTGTTAGTATCTTCATCGTGTCCTTAAAAAGTGGCCTTTCCCTTAGCTAGTCATCAGCTGTTATTGTTGTTGAAAGGTAACTGAATTTCTTTACTTGTGTCAGTGTCTTCCATTTGAAAGGATGGTGCACTGTGTTGATATTCCTTTTTGATATTACTGTTGTTTTTGTCATGCTGCTGGTCACCTCTGAGCCTCTTTTATTATTATTTTAAGTAATCTTGTTTACAAGTTTCTGCAAATTACTTTCACTTTCTGCTAAAACGAAGTCATTCGCTTATCTCGCGTTATAGATACTATGGCCTGCTAGTTTAATTCCTTTCACAGTTTTAACGCCTCTCATGATGTTTTTACTGTATAACGAAAATAGATCAGATCATGCAACACACCCTTGCCTTGCACCTCGTTTTATATCCCCCCCCCCCCGTGCCATTGCTAACTCTTATTGCTTCACTTTAATTCCAGTACATTTTCCTAATAATTCACCATCTACATTAAGTTTTTGTAGCATTTGTATCACATCTTCACGTCTAATTCTGTCGAAAGCTTTCGCGTGATCAATAAAAAACAAGCACAAACCTTTGTTTACATCTAGACATTGTTCTATTGTGGTTCTAAATATAAACATTGAATTACTTGAGCTTTTTTCATTCAACAAAACCACATTGTTCTTTTGGTAAAGCTGTGTCACTACAGTCTGGGTCTTCGGTCGCAAAATCTGTTAACCACCTATTTCAAGAATACAAATTTAATTAACTTGAATACTGGAGAAATGAGAGTTAATAGTTTGTGACACCCTTACGCCGTCCTGTTAATAGTTTGTGACACCCTTACGTTGTCCTGTTAATAGTTTGTGACACCCTTACGCCGTCCTGTTAATAGTTTGTGACACCCTTACGTTGTCCTGTTAATAGTTTGTGACACCCTTACGCCGTCCTGTTAATAATTTGTGACACCCTTACGTTGTCCTGTTAATAGTTTGTGACACCCTTACGCTGTCCAGTTAATAGTTTGTGACACCCTTACGCTGTCCTGTTAATAGTTTATGACACCCTTACGCTGTCCAGTTAATAGTTTGTGACACCCTTACGCTGTCCTGTTAATAGTTTAAGACGCCCTTACGCTGTCCAGTTAATAGTTTGTGACACCCTTACGCAGTCCTGTTAATAGTTTATGACGCCCTTACGCTGTCCTGTTAATAGTTTATGACGCCCTTACGCTGTCCTGTTAATAGTTTATGACGCCCTTACGCTGTCCTGTTAACTATGAAACATTACACTAAATCGTCTCTTGTCTTGTTTTGTCTTCTTCCTCATATACTTTTCGGTGTTGAGGGGACAAATAGACGTGTTGATAGGACTCGACGATTTGCTTCATATAATGGGATATTTAATGCTTCTGTAATTTCCTCTCTCCATCTCCTGCGTGGGCGGCATCTTCCTCTGTTACCTGCGAATGTTTTCTGTAATATACTTTCTCTTGGTAACCGTGTAACATGGCCAAACCATTTGACTTGCTGTTTCTTCTGGATATAGTGTAATACTGGTGTTATCCAACCTTTGCCCTAATGGTGCTATTTCTTATTTGGTCTCTTCTTGTCACATTTAGTATTCTCCTTAAACATCTAATTTCTGTCATGATTATTTTTCTTTTGCTTTTGGCTGTTAGTGTCCATGTTTGAGATTGTCAGCATAGAGATGGGAGAAAAATTAACATTAAGGCTGCCTTCTATAATCTAAAACATGTAGTATAGCTCGTACACGCATAAGAAGTAAGAGTTCATGAAGTCCGATTAGCGGACCATAAATACGTCCACTTAGGAATAATTATCAGTTCATTAATTGTCTAGTTCATTAATTGTCTAGTTCACATGGCAGCTAACGGCTACTGTTCAAGACTTGTAGACAAGCACAGACTAAACACATGCCATTTGCTTGCCAGGTGGAATGTTTCGCTGTGACCTAGTTAGTTACTAAGTCCTCCTAACACGCACTTCATGATGAGGAACTCACATCGCACATATTGTTCGACTGACACCACAGCTCACCAGCTGTCAGTTTCCTCATAGCTTCTTTGCTGCATTACGGCCCTCTTAGCATCAAAACTTCTTGATCGTCTCTCGAGTCTATACCAGATGTGTGAATCATCTGGACTCTGTATGTTGACTGTCCAGCTGTCAATATCGCTTCGCCTGATGTTCCAGTACACTCTTCCGCCTTATCTACATTTTTTATACCCTAGTTTACCCCCACACTTGGAGGGTGAAGACGCTTGTCCGATGAGGTAATCAGCAAACCATAGCTGACCAAGACCCTGTCCCACCTCTTCGTGGTACACCCAGTAACAGGCCTAGACTGGCTAACGGATCAGGAATCTCCATAGTCCCCATGGTGGTGGAGTCTGCTAAAGAATCATTGCACACCCCTGCTGTTTAGCTGTACTCCAGGACTGAAAAAGTAGCTGCCATAACCCACTCCCACGCCGATACGATGCTGTGCCTCAATTCCTCTACAGCATCGACTGCAAAGAACAACTGCTCGTGGTTACAGGTACAAGTACAAGTACAAGT
Organism: Achatina immaculata; assembly: GCA_009760885.1. NCBI lineage: Eukaryota > Metazoa > Mollusca > Gastropoda > Stylommatophora > Achatinidae > Lissachatina > Lissachatina immaculata. The sequence continues at coordinate 27,092,059 of CM019708.1, forward strand.
ACCCCTAGACTTCTCCTTTTTTTTCTGGTCTCGACTCTTGGCCTCAGCGAATTCACACATGATTAGCAATCACTTTCGTTTTTTTTTCCTCCTTATAGCTTTTTGTCGCTGGAATCCACCGCTTTATACTAGAAGTTGCTACACTCGGAGGCAAAAATGGCTTCTTAGTATAGAGCAGTTACCAGGGACAGGGCTTTGTCAATATACTCGACGTGCAGCTGTTGTGTTGCTTGAAGTTGGGAAAAAATGTATGAATCGCCGTGATCCTTGTATGGCAGGATTCTGTGGACAAGTCAGGTTAGCTAGTTCACTAATGAAGTTAAAATAAGAGTTCCTAGAGCCCCTTCTTCATCCGCTTCATTGTCCTCTTGGTCCTCTCCTGTTTACCATCTACATCAATGATATTCCACTTCATCTAAAAAAAAAATCTAATTATGACCTCTTTGCTGATGACTGCACAGTTTACACTAGTGACAATGACTGCACTAATCTTGAATCAGCTCTTCAAATTGAAATAAACAGTCTAATTAACTGGAGCAACAACAAAAGAATGCTAATAAACACCAGCAAAACAAAATCCATGCTCATTACAACAAAACAGAAAGTAACAAATTCATCAGCAACAACTCAGCTCCACGTTGAAACTTCATAGACAGAGAATGTAAGTGAACATAAAACTCTAGGTCTCATGATTGACCACCACTTCAGCTGGAATCATCATGTAGACAATCTAACCAAACTCATTGCACAAACAGTTTACCAATTTACTCAAACATTTTATTGACATAGACACCAGAAAAATACAATACATATCACAAATACAAACACACTTGGACTACTGTTTCACAGACCGGGATGGTTGTTCCCTATCAAACTTGAAAATACTTTGCTTACTTAAAAAACGAGCAGTAGAGCTTATAAATGACAAACATGCAGCACATTATAAATAAGGACAAACATTTTGATATTCTACCCCTCAAGAAGAGTTTTCTTTTCAACAAGAAAGTCCATAAAATTCTGTCGCACAATGCTCCACCCTATCTGTGGTCGTTGTTCAAATCCAACCCAAAACACAGTCAACGCTTAGGTAATTGTATTCTCCCAAAACCAAGGTTTGACATGTTTTAAAAAAAGCTTCTCTTACTCAGCTGCCCACTTTTGGAATGCCCTACCAATTCATGTAAAACTTATAAGTAATATTCGTTCTCATAACTTTAAACTTTGTCATCATATGTTTGATATGGACTATATGCCTCCCTAAGCATAGTCTAAAGTAGTTTAAAGTATGTCTTGATTGTTGTAATTTTTTTATACTGCTTTTCTATAAATCTGTTAGTTTTGAATGAATGTAAGAATGCAAGTTTGTTTCATGTTGTTGCATAAATCAGAGTGTAGAGAGTATGGACAAGAGATAAGTTTATTATTTATTTATGTATGTAATCATTTAACTGTGTCTTCATGCTCACTTACAAATGCTGAATGACTGTGACTGAGTGAAAGCTGTATGATGAAGGGCAGAATGTTAGACGGGCCTGCGTGTCCAAGTCTTAACCCTTTACAGCGTAGATTCCAAACAAACAAAAATTCACATTAAAAGTTTCAGTGATATCGTCATTCAGCAAAGTCAAAAGGAAATTAACGGGTTATGAGTGAGAAGAAAAATGAACGCTAAACACACGCAGAAAACAACAAGAAATAGAAAGACAAAATATTACAAATAGAATAAGAATATTCTTTTTGGAAATAAAAATATATTTAATTTACCTGTATGTGTTGTAAATCTTCTTCAGTAGCGATACTTGAATAGATTATTGCTCTGACTCACAAACATAGATTTTAACTTTACTTCTTGTTTAGAATTACTACTTGTGTCAACTCCTTCTCTTTTAAATACCCACTCAGACAAACAATCAGATCTAGGGAAAGTTAAAAACTCCCATTGTGTCGCCTGTCACGGGCAGATGGGAACTCCCTCATGCCTGATTACTTGAAGCAATCACTCAGGTCAGGTTTATTAAAATCCCTCCCGCTGGGAATGAGGCTACCGGAACTATGGTAAAATAAAGAAGTGTATTAACTTCTTAGTTTCTTCACCTCAACGGTTCCCAAGCTTTTTTTTTTTTGGGCGTAACCCTAAACTACCAATGGTTCGGGACCCGAGACACTAGATCAGTAATGGCACGTGACATGTGGCACTAGATCAGCAATGGTACAAGACCTGTGACACTAGATCAGCAATGGTACGTGACATGCAGCACTAGATCAGCAATGGTACGTGACATGTGGCACTAGATCATCAATGGTACGTGATCTGTGGTACTAGATCAGCAATGGTAAATGACATGTGGCACTAGATCATCAATGGTATGTGATCTGTGGCACTAGATCAGCAATGGTATGTGACCTGTGACTCATGAAAAGGGTAAAAATATTAAAATTCAACAACATTTATTCACTAAATAGTAGCGATCATCATCATCATCATCATCATCATCATCATCATCATCATCAGTCCTCTGTATTCCCAATGGAGCATACGATATCAACAAAGGTTCTCCAGCAAGTTCTGTCTTGAGCAAGTTGGGGTACCTCAAACCGGGTCTTTCTTGCTTTCTTTAGTTTTTCCTGTATTGTCCGTCTCCATGTCCCCAATGGCCTCTTTCTTTTCCCTTGAGGTGTCCAAGTCAAGGAAATATAGGGTGTCTTGTTCTTTCCATTCGTAGCACGTGGCCCAGCTATTTCCGTCTTCGTATTTTGACCTCTTTAGTAATGTTCTCAATACCTGTTCATTATTTATTCACGTGTTCTTCCCAGTTTAATCTTACAATTTTCCTGATGCATCTTTATTCAGATACTCTGTCTACTTTCAGTTCTCTCTTTTGGCTCTCCATGTTTCGGCTGCATATAATAAAATGGAGCGAACACTGGATTTATAGATTATGAGCTTGACGCTCGTATGAAGAATGGGAGATTTCCATTTGGTTGCTAATGTGTTAAAGCTCTGAGATGCATATCCAATTCTTGTAGATACTTCCTTTACAATATTGCTGTCTGCTGAAATGAGGCTTCCAAGATACTATATTTATATTTCTTCAACTTCTCGTGTCTTAACTGAGATTCTTTCCTTATTTTTTTCCAGTGGTTCTCATGATCTTAGTCTTGTCTGGATGTATATTCAGACCTACTGATCTGGCTGTTTCGCAAATCCTAGTTGTCTTCTCCTGTATGTCTCTTTGGGTATGTGAGAGTAGACCAATACTGTCAGCTAAGTCACAATCCTCCAGGTGAATTGTGATCCCCAAGGTTAATCCTCTGGGTCTGTCTTTGGTGGCAGGCTTCGTTATCCAGCCCATAACAATCAGGAAAATAGGTGGGGAGAGCCTGAAGAAGGCTGGAGTAATTGTGTAACCGCTGCCGGTTTGAATGGTCAAGTTTTCACCAACCTTCGCATTTCTCAGCGAGTGACAGGGGACTGGGGCGTGTCATGATCACGTGATTGTGTGTCAGGTAAAGAGTGCAATGTGTTGAGTATTTTAGTTTGGTGTGTTAAGCTTAGAGGAGGAGGAGTAAAAATAACGATAAAAAATATAACAAGATAAATAAAGAAATAAGACGCAAATGCAGAGAAGCAAAAGAAGTGTGGTTAAATGAGCAGTGCAGACAGATAGAGGACTCTCATATTAAAGACAGCAAAAACATGCACAAACGAATTAATGAACTCACAGGCAGGAAAACAAAATATACCACAGGATGCCTGAAATCGAAAGAAGGTAAAATGTTAATGGGAAAAGAAGACATTGTGGACAGGTGGACAGAGTATATCGGTGAGCTATATGGAGGAGGAAGACCAGAATTAACACCAGATACTGAAAACTGTGAGGGACCACCAATACTTGAAGATGAAATCATAGATGCCATCAAACACATGAAGAAAGGAAAAGCGACTGGGCCTGATAATATAACAATAGAAGAAATAGAGGCACTAGAGGAGACAGGAATAAAAATAATAACCAAGTTACTGAATGACATTTACAACAGTGGTTATATTATCAGTGACCTGATTAAATCCACGTTTATAGCACTACCAAAGAAACCAGGTGCAAAGGAATGTGACGACTACCGCACTATCAGCCTCTCATGTCACATAACGAAGCTACTTCTGAGAATAATTATGAGAAGAACAAGGAAAAAGATAAAAATAGAAATAGCAGATGAACAGTTTGGATTTGTTGAAGGAAAGGGAACACACAATGCCATTTATGCTTTACGAACACTAACAGAAAGAGCTTTAGAAGTACAAAAAGATCTCTACTTATGCTTCATTGATTACACCAAGGCATTTGACAAGGTGAAACATAATGAAATTATTAAAATGCTTGAAGACATCAATATAGACGGAAAAGACCTGAGGATTGTAAAACATCTATACTGGCAGCAAGAAGCAGCAGTTCGAGTTGAAAACAGAACTGGAAAATATCAACCTATAAAACAAGGGGTGCGGCAAGGATGTGTACTATCTCCAGACCTTTTTTCTCTGTACAGCGAGAATATTCTAAGAACAATCATCATAAAACCAGGCATAAAAATTGGAGGATGCAATATTAACAACCTTCGGTATGCTGACGACACAGTACTGATAGCTGAGAACCAACAAGACCTGCAAAATCTCTTGGATAAAGTCGCCAAAGAAAGTGAACAGAAAGGCCTTACTTTGAACATCAAAAAGACAGAGACTATGGTTATATCTAAGAAACAGAATCCACCAGCATGCAGTATTAAATTAAACGGAACTATTCTAAAGCAGGTGCAGAAATTCAGATATCTTGGAGCAGTAATAACTTCAGATTGGAAATGCAGAACAGAAATTAGGAACATAATAGGCCAAGCAAAGACTGCATTTCAGAGAATGAGAAACATATTAACCAACACATCCTTATCAATGAATGTTAGAAAAGGAGTCCTAAAATGCTATATTGAACCTATCTTGTTATATGGAAGTGAATCATGGACAATAGGCAAGTCTGCACAAAAATCATTGGAAGCAGCAGAAATGTGGTTTATTAGAAGAATGTTGCGAATTCCCTGGACAGCAAAAATAACTAATGAAGAGCTGGAGAGACAAAAAACCTTGTCAAAAAGATAAGAGAGAGACAATGTACTTTCATAGGACATGCAATGAGAAGAGGGGGCATTGAAAATATTATAACAACAGGAAAAATAGAAGGAAGAAGATCAAGAGGAAGACCAAGAGAAATGATACTGGACAGTCTGACGGGATGGTGTGAGAGGAGATCACCAACTGAGCTGATGGCCTGCATGAAGGATGGTGTACTCTGGAGAAGCATAATAGCCAACGCCAGTCGGCACGGCACATGATGATGATGTGTTAAGCTTGTGGTGGCAGCATGGGGGAACGCGCCCTTATTTGATGTTTTTGTGCTTCAATAATTACATGTGTGTCATCATGTCGGGTGAATGGATTGTCTTGACCCCAGATTGCTGACCAGCCGACGTTATTTGTGGTAACGTCAATTTCTTGTAAGTTTTTGTATGTCAGACATGGAGTTTTCTGTAAGTATACGTGGTGTAAGTTCAGTGTAAGTGTTTTAAGTGTAAAGATGGAATGTTCCACTTCATTATTATATTTGATGCTCATTTCTTGTGTCATTTTGCAATGCATTACTTGATCTTCATTTGTCACTGATATTTGTTCGTCATGTTAAATGTTATGCGTTGACGCAGTTCAAATGCGCTGAGTTATAACTGTTCTTGTATGAGCAATTTCATTATTATATTTGATGCTCATTTCATGTAACATTTTAAAAGATAAAATAAGTAAAATTCCAGTTTCCTTGCTATTAAGGCATATTGGGGGATACAGTGCTAGGCCCGTATTTTCCTTGACCTTCAGCACATGAAAGTGTGATGTGGTCAGTATCACTCCTGGCCGCTTTACGTACCTTCCCATAATTCTCTGGTACCCATTTTTAGCGGCTACATGGCGTAGTCCAACGTAGTGTCTTGTGGAATGAATAAATCTTTCAATTTTTCCTTGATACCAAAATGTCTGATTTTCAGAGTGATCATTACTTGTTGGTGGAGACAGAGAGAGTGAGGGCAAATCTAATGATTAAACTCCTTAACATCTGAGCTGGGGAACCTTGCTGGACGAGGACTGGAAGAGGGAGAACCCGGGGTAGAAGATCGTCCGGTGGGTACCGCTACCCGGGGTGTTCCACGCACAGCTGTAATCTTTGTGCACCAAATACCCGGTAGAGAAAGGCTAGCTACTTAAGCCAGAGTACCAGAGGTGCCCCGCGGACGACGGAAGCTTTAGAAGATCAGGGAGATGAAGAAGAGTTATATAGCGGATCAAAAACTGCTTAGATAGTGACTTAAGCTGACGTAAAGGATGTGATGTAATGATGTAAATAAACATCCATCCATAAAATAATACAAGTAAATTTTACATTTGATGCTGTGCACCCACTTTTTAGTCAGTCAGTTTAGTTTGGTTACCTGTAGCATATTAAAGTTCAAAACTTAAAGAGTTTCTTTGTCAGGTTTTTTTTTTTGGGGGGGGGGAGGGTCACGAAACGACCAGTCAACCAAAGATGGAGCATCGAGTTGAGTGAACTTCATAGCATGGATTTACAGTCGAAGAAGAACAGACTTCATGAGATCAAGATGGCGGAATATTTTGCAAGGAGGTTATCAAAAGTTTAACGGTGTCAGCCTCCCAGTAAATCAATTCATAACACGCCAGGGTGTGCATTTGGCAATTGTAACAGACCACGGCCAAGAATTTTGCAGTACCCATTTCCAATAAGTAATGAAACAATAGAATATTCATCATATCAGAACAGCACCACACTACCCACACGCTAATGGATCAAACAAACGCCAACATAGAACATTGAGTGACATAATATCAAAGTTGGTCCAGAAAGATTTCACAGGTTGGGATATATATTTGTCTTCTGCGGTGGCGGCGATTAACATGAATACGTCTAAAAGAACTGGGTATGTACCATTTTTTCTTCTTTACGGTAGACACCCAATACTACCACCAATCGACGCAGTGCTGAAACCTCATAGAATTTACTACAGCGAAGAGCAGTATGAGCATACATTACTTCAGCAACACAAGGCTTTCACATTTATAATGAAGCATATGAATGATACCAAAGAGAAGAGAAAGCGGAAGAACGACGAAAAAGCAAACATGGATAGCTTCAAAGTAGGAGACCCGGTCTACTTTATCAGCCACAGGAGACCCAGCCTACTTTATCAACCACAGGAGACCCAGCCTACTTTATCAACCACAGGAGACAGAGTCTACTTTATCAACCACAGGAGACCCAGTCTACTTTATCAACCACAGGAGACCTGGTCTACTTTATCAACCACAGGAGACCCAGTCTACTTTATCAACCACCGGAGACTGTCGAAACACGATGTGAAGTGGAAGCAAGGCCTCTACGTTATCAAAAAGCTGTCGCCACTCCCTTTCTACATCAAGAGTCAGATCACGGGCAAGAACTCACGCTAGAGACATCAGAACATCAAGCGTAGAGTGGAGTGTTCCTACGAAGGGTACGTAAGTGGGACACGTGCTGCATCATGTGTAGAGTTCAGTGGCACAGACGATTCAGTTACTAATAAAGACTTATCGGATGGCGAAGGCAGTAGTATCTTACGGCTAAGTGATGAAGTTAGTGATTCAGACCAGTCAGTGCAAGAATACCAGGAACATGATCCTGGCACCAGCAGTGATAACCACCACCTGCATCAGGACAATAATCTTACCTTACCTGTTAAACAACAAAGTCCACCGCCTGGTCATCAAGTACAGCTGACAGCCAACGATCAAAATGATGACGAACCGCAACCTCAAATGAACCTCCAACAACAAGTGCTATTCATGCGTGACAGAAAGAAACATCGAACAGAAACGAGCACCTGCACAGGTCAAGATGAACCTAAACACGTAATGACACTGCAGCAATAAGTTCAATTTATACGTATTATGAACAGGTGTGGTTCGAAAACAGACTAAAAATATGAAAGACAGCTAAGTTCAGGGCAGTGGATAAATAACAAGGTTGTACAATATTTGTGTTAATTGGTTTTTTGTGCATCTATAAGTGACTTCAGCAAACCATCTGCAGGGACACGCTTTCTTAAAAAGGGAGACAATAAGAATCAGATCAGGACAGCGTCCATGGAGACAAATCTTCTGGTAAAAGTGTGGCATCGCAACGGAGTATCAGCTTCCGGGTTCATTCAATCCGTACAGAGGATAGAGACATCTGTGAAGAAATGTGACACTATTGATTATTTTTTATATAATATTACTTGGTTACTTTTTTTATTTTCTTCTTACAGGAGTACTTAATTATTTACGTGAGATTCAATGTTAAGTATGTGCTTATATATTGTTTAAGTATTATATTAGTATCCATTATTATGATTTGACGTTTTTTTTTCTGTTTTTTCCGTTGGTTTGTGTTATTTAGAAATTTGTCTCAGTGACAAATTGTGGAAAAAGAAGGGAAAGAATCGTGAAGAGGGCTGGCTTGATTGTTTAAACGAGGCGGTTTGAATGGTCAAGTTTTCATCCACCTTCTCATTTCTCAGCGAGTGAGGGGGAACTGGGGCGTGTCCTGATCACGTGATTGTGTGTCAGGTAAAGAGTGCAATGTGTTGAGTATTTTAGTTTGGTGCGTAAAGCTTGTGGCGGAAGCATGGGGGAACGCGTCCTGGCATGTATCTGATGTTTTTGTGCTTCAATTATTACATGTGTGTCATCACGTTGGGTGAATGGATTGTCTTGACCCCAGATTGCTGACCAGCCGACGTTATTTGTGGTAACGTGAATTTCTTGTAAGTTTTTGTATGTCAGACATGGAGTTTTCTGTAAGTATATGTGGTGTAAGTTCAGTGTAAGTGTTTTAAGTGTAAATATGGAATTAGTAGTAAAGGTAGTAGAAATGCTCCACTTCATTATTATATTTGATGCTCATTTCTTGTGTCATTTTGCAATGTATTACTTGATCTTCATTTGTCACTGATATTTGTTCGTCATGTTAAATGTTACGTGTTGACGCAGTTCAAATGCGCTGAGTTATAACTGTTCTTGTATGAGCAATTTCATTATTATATTTGATGCTCACTTCATGTAACATTTTAAAAGATAAATAAGGTAAAATTCCAGTTTCCTTGCCATTAAGGGATATTGGGGAATATGGTGTTAGGCCCGTATTTTCCATGACCTTCAGCACATGAAAGTGTGATGTGGTCAGTATCACGCCTGGCGCTTTACGTACCTTCTCAGAATTCTCTGGTACCAATTTTTAGAGGCTATGTGACATTTTACAATTCATTATTTGATCTTCATTTCCCATTGATATTTGCTTGTCATGTTAAATGTTATAAGCTGACGTAGTTCAAATGCGCTGTATTATTATTAAGTGTTCTTGTATGAGTTGGCACGAGAATTGTGTGAGCTTTAAGTTAAAGTCGTGCCACAAGAATAAGGAATGGATAGAAATCCAAATGAAGAGATTGTAAGAAGCAATTAGCACAGGATTAAAAAAAGAACTTAGAAGTTGTGACTTCAAGTAGTATTTGAAGATCAGCGTCACTAAAGTTCCGCTTTTGTTACGTCATATGTATTCTATCAGATGTGTGATAAATGAGTACTTCGTATAATTTATATGTTTGTTGTGGAAGAGATTGTGCTGTGTCACACTGCTATATGGCGTAGTCCAGCGTGGAGTCTTGTGAAGTGAATAAATCTTTCAATTTTTTCTTGATACCAAAATGTCTGATTTTCGGAGTGTTCATTGCTTGGTGGTGGAGACAGAGAAAGTGAGGGAAAAACTGATGATTAAACTCCTTAACATCTGAGCTGGGGAACCTTGCTAGACGAGGACTGGAAGAGGGAGAACCTGGGGTAGAAGATCGTCCGGTGGGTACCGCTACCCGGGGTGTTCCAGGCACAGATGTAAAATCTTTGTGCACCAAATACCCGGTAGAGAAAGGCTATCTATTTAACCCAGAGTACTGGAGATACACCATGGACGACGGAAGCTTTGGAAGATCTCGGAGATGAAGAAGAGTTATATAGCGGATCAAAAACTGCTTCGATAGTGACTTAAGCTGACGTAAAGGAGCAAAAACTGCTTCGATAGTGACTTAAGCTGACGTAAAGGAACAAAAACTGCTTAGATAGTGACTTAAGTTGACGCAAAGGAACAAAAGCTGCTTAGATAGTGGCTTAAGCTGACGTAAAGGAACAAAAACTGCTTAGATAGTGACTTAAGCTGTAAAGGAACAAAAACTGCTTAGATAGTGACTTAAGCTGACGTAAAGGAACAAAAACTGCTTCGATAGTGACTTAAGCTGACGTAAAGGAACAAAAACTGCTTAGATAGTGACTTAAGCTGACGTAAAGGAACAAAAACTGCTTAGATAGTGACTTAAGCTGACGTAAAGAATATGATGTAATGATGTAAATAAACATCCATCCATAAAATAAGTAACTTTTACAAGAGTACGCATACTTGTCCTTCTCCCGTCTTGACCTGAAACCACGTAGTTTGTTGCGTGTCAAGTCTCTCGCGGCTGAGGGTGCTCGCAGATATATCTTTCATAATCTTTATGATTTTTTCAGAGACTCCACAGGCCAGCAATATCTTACAGATGAAAGGATGATGGATACTATCAAAGGTCTTCTCGAAGTCCACAAAGTTTATGTACAAAGGGAGTTTCCATTCTGAGGAATATTTGGTCTGGACATGATATCCCCTTCCTGAATCTTGCCTGTTCCTCTCCAAGTATTTTGTCCACGTTGCCCTTGACTCTTGGTAAAAGTACCCTACAGAAGATTGTGCTTGGCACTGATAGGAGGTTGATTTCTCTCCAATTCCAACATTTTGTGAGATCACCTTTCTTGGGGATTCTAACAATGGTACCACTTTTCCTAAATTCCTGTACCTTCTCTTCTTCCCAGGCTTTGTTGGAAAGGTCTTCCCGGATCTCAGCACTAAGAGTAGAATCTGCTTTTAGCATGTCTGCTGTGATTCTGTCTTCGCTTGGAACCTTGTTGCATTTGTTTTGTTGGATGGCCATGTCAGTTTCCTGACATGCGATTCTACCTTTCTTGATCTCTAGTTGCGGGCCTGGTAATGGTATGTAAGCTTCTCTTTCTGGGTCTGGTCTATTCAGTGTTTCTCGGAAGTGTTCTTCCCACCTGTTAAGTTGTTCTTGCTCTTTCCAAAGAGGGGTCCCATGTTTGTTCTGGACAATGGTGGTTTCGCTGGCAAATCCTCTAGTGAGAGTCTTGTTAATTTGGCATACTGTTCTAGAGTCTCCTTTGCCGTTTCTTGGGCTTCTTTCGCTAATGTGTCTGTATATTGTCTCTTGTCTCCTTCTTCTTAATCTGGGTGTTCTTTATGAATATTCTCTTCTTATGTTCTCTTCGTCCTCTTTCCTGGCTGTTAGAATGTTGTGTTTTATGGCTTTCATCTCTTGTATTAACTTCCATGACTCCGCTGAGACTCAGCCTTTCGCATCTTCCAAGGATACTCTGGCTGGCCTCATTAAACATTTCTTGGATTCTTAGGTATTGCCCATCCAGGGTTTCATTTGTTGGGTCGGCTAATGTCTAGAATATATTTGTGAGTTCTAGGGTGAGCTGTGTTCTGATTGTTGGATCCCTCAGGTGTTGGAAGTTAAAGACTGCTGTTGCTCTCCTTATTCTCCTCAGTTTTATCTTAATCAGCAACAAATGGTGGCCATTTCCTACATCAGCACCTCTCATTGCCTCCACGTCGCAAAGTGACCATCTCCAGTTTCTTATTATTGTTATATGATCGATTAGGTTGCTGGTTTTACTATCTGGTGAGTTCCGAGTAGTTTTGTGAATTCTCTTCTGTTGAAAGACGGTATCTCCTATAACTAATCTATTTTCTCTGCATAGGTCTGCCATACGTTCTCCATTATTATTCCTTGGTCCTATGCTATTTTCCCCACGCATTGTTCATGTCCTTGGTTTGTTTATTTCTACCTCTGCGTTGAAATTTCCCACTATCAGGAGAATATCTTGTTGGTGTCTTATCTTGTTGGTGTCTTATCTTGTTGGTGTCTTATCTTGTTGGTGTCTTATCTTGTTGGTGTCTTATCTGTTTGAACTTGAAGGCATTTGTAACATTCCTCTTTTTTGTTCTTCTTCTTCTTCTTCTTGTATGGTGGGTGCATAGCACTGCATATTTTTAGTCTGTTTAGTGAATTTTGAACAGAATCTGGTTCGTTTTATTTGTGAACTGACAGGTCCCCATCTTAGTAGGCTCCTTCCTGCCATCTTGTCCATCATTACAGCCGAACCTTCTTGATGCCTATCATCTGTTCTGCCTGAGTAGCAGATGATTTCTCCCGCATTTGTTGTAATCTTCCCTGATACAGTGCACTTGAACTCGCTTAATCGTAATATGTTTAATCTGTACCTTTATATCTCTTGACCTACTTGTGTTGTTTTCTCTGTTTCAAACATGATGTGGATGCTCCAGGTTCCTATGCTCAGTTGTTTCTTGGGGGTGGTCTGGGACTGAGTCGGACCAGAGACTTCCTTGTGGCTTTCATCCCTGCTCGTCACTGCTGGCATCACTCCCGCAGTCTTTCACTGCTCGGCCAAGACTTGACGTGTAGAGTCTCTTGTCGTTGCTCTGCCAAGACTTGACATGTAGACTCTCTTGTCATTGCTCGGCCAAGACATGACATGTAGACTTGGTTGTCATTGCTCCGGTATGAGAGTGGTATGATCACTTTACGACCATGATGGATGATGCTGTAACCTATATCAAGGACATAATCATTCTAGCCGACTTCAATATAGATCTCAATCAGCCCAATCCTACATGGAAGAACATTTTAACATCCTACAGCTTCTCTCAAATTGTTAACAAACCTACTAGAGTAACTGAATCATCATCAACACTAATAGATCATATTTATGTAGCTCACCCAGTAAACATTACTGAATATACTGTCCCTCATGTGTCGCTGAGTGATCACTACCCGGTCTGCTGTACGTGGTCACATCACGGGTATAAAATGCCTAAACACAAACATACCAGCATCAAATATAGGAACTTTAAAAACTTAACTTGGAATTATTTTTACCTGATCTAAAAGCTTCGCCTCTTACGTACGTTTACCAGTTAACTAATCCAGACGAGGCTATCGAATACTGGATCAAGATATTTCGAAGTATTTTTGACAAGCATGTCCCCATCAAAGAAATGAGAGTAAAACACGGAACAAAATCCCCGTGGATAACTCCCGATATCGTGCAACTCACGAGGAAACGGGATGAAGCTTATAGAAGCAGAAATTTCAGTAGCTATCGTTCACTTAGGAGTAAGGTGCAGTATTTAATTAGGCAGGAAAAGAAAAATTACTTCAGAAATTTAGTGAAAGACTAAGTGATAGTAAATCAGTTTGGAAAGCGATTAATACTCTTGTAAATAAAAGGAAGCAATCTGACCCACAAACACTTAATAGTGAACATATTTGCACTAACTTCAGTGAACATTTTATTGAAGAAAGTCATATTATAAAATCCTCATTACCGACCCTTGGTTGGGACCTGAGTGTGTTGAAAACTTACAGCGACAGTGAATATGTAAAACTAAAACAACTAAATATTACTTTCCTCACAATCAGTAAAGTTTATAACTACATCCGGTCTTTAAAGAACACTAACTCAGCAGGATGTGATGACATAAAGTAATAAGATACTACGTTACGCTGCATCAGTTATCACAGACACACTAACATACTTATACAATTTGTGCATTGACAAACAATATTTCCCTGACACTTTTAAACTCGCCAAAGTTTTTCCTATTTTAAAATCTGGACAGACTAGTGACGTCTCAAACTATAGACAAATATCTATTCTGTCATCATTATCTAAGCCTTGAAAAACATACAAAAGTTAACACTGCTCCACATGCAAGAAAACCATCTACTGATAGACAATCAGTCAGGTTTTAGACCAAATTACTCCTGACACACAGCATTAACTAAAATGATAGAAAGCTGACTATCTAATATAAATGATAACAAATTGTGCGGTGCTCTCTTTGTTGGTTTCAAGAAGGCCTTCGATATGACTGATCATGATATTCTTGCAAAAAAGCTGGAAGGCTAAAGATTACACCCTGACCTAACAAAATATATTACATCTTTTCTCTCAGGTAGAAAACAAGAAGTTTGCTTTAGAAACAAAATATCTGACTCTTCTGTGGTTGATACTGGTATTCCTCAAGGCTCCATTCTTGGTCCTCTTCTCTTTGCTATCTATATTAACGAAACACTCTTCATGTGATCTTTTCGCTGACGACTGTACTGTTTACAATGGTGACTATGGCATCAATATCCTACAGACAACGCTCCAAAATGATATAAACAGTTTGATTAAATGAAGTAATAAAACTGGTATGTTGATAAACACCAACAAAACAAAATCCATGCTCATCACTACAAGACAGAAACTGCAAAATGTAACAAAAACTTCACTACAGCTTTGTGCTAGGACTAAGGCACTAGAAAATATTCATGAACATAAATCTCTAGGACTCATCATTGATCAGTATTTAACTTGGAATTCTCACCTACATAACCTAACACACTTGATTGCACAGAAAGTTTACCAACAAGCCAAAAGTAAACACTTTATCGACAAAGAGACAAGAAAGATATACTACATATCACACACATATAAATATACAGTCATTTTTAACAAAGTTAGGCTTGTTCACAGAATTCTGCAGCGCAATGCTCAGCCTTACTTGTAGTCGCTGTTTACGTATAACACTAAACATAGCCAGCGTTTAAAACAAAACTAGGTAGATAGAGGTGTATGGTGCAGTTTTACAAAGTGAGGGAGGGAGTGAGTAAAGTGAGAAAAAAACGAATATAAAGTATGAGAATGTATAAATGAAAAACATACAACATCCGATATTTCGGCGTGAGCCTTTTTCGAGGATTACATGCACAACGACACACACACACACACACACACACACACACACACACACAAACGAAGAACTTATCTGAATCTGTCTTCCTCCAGAAGTACAAAACAGAAATGTGTGTAGTAGAAGGAAGGACCACGCTGACCACAACAAAGGATACCCGATAGAGCCAATAGTAAAGAAGAGGTGGAAAGAGAGGTGGAAAACAAATGGTAGAAAGGGGTGGGGGGGAAAGGCAATAGAAACATGATAGCCGCTAGAGGTGTCGGGGGGGGGGGGGAGGGAAAAGGGGACGCGGAGAGATAAGGAATGAAGAACATAAACACCTGCAGGGAGAAAATGTGAAACTGGTGAATAGGACAAGACCCTATAGATACCAATGTGTTGGCAGAGAAGAAAAGAGGGTGGTGGTAGGGAGAGGTAGCATAGAGAAAGAAAGCTCTTGTTCTGCTGATGTACGATCTCGAAGGGTACTAGAACAGCGCCTTATTTTCTAGACTGGCTGCCTCCACCCAGCTGAAATTAACAATGTCTTCAGCTTTCTGTAACTTCTTTAGTTTTCCACTCCCCCTTTTTTCCTTTAAACTCTACTTTTTTCTCTATGCTACCCCTCCCTACCACCACCCTCTTTTCTTCTTTGCCAACATATTGGTATCTATAGGGCTTTGTCCTATTCACCAGTTTCACATTTTCTCCCTGCAGGTGTCTATGTTCTTCATTATCTCTCCGCGTCCCCTTTTCCCTCCCCCCCCCCTCGACACCTCCTCTAGCGGCTATCATGTTTCTATTGCCTTCCCCCCCCCACCCCTTTCTACCATTTGTTTTCCTCCTCCCCCCCACACCTCTAGCGGCTATCATGTTTCTATTGCCTTTCCCCCACCCTTTTCTACCACTTGTTTTCCTCCTCTCTCTCCACCTCTTCTTTACGATTGGCTCTATCGGGTACCCTTTGTTGTGGACAGCGTGGTCCTTCCTTCTACTACATACATTTCTGTTTTCTCCTTCTGGAGGAAGACACATTCAGATAAGTTCTTCGTTTTTTGTTTTTTTTTTGTGTGTGTCGTTGTGCATGTAATCCTCGAAAAAGGCTCACGCCGAAATATCGGATGTTGTATGTTTTTCATTTATACATTCTCATACTTTATATTCTTTTTTTTCTCACCTTACTCACTCCCTTCCTGACTTTGTAAAACTGCACCATACACCTCTATCTACCTTGTTTTATTTAAACCAGTTTTACTGCAGTCGCCATCCCTTTCAACACAAAAAAAAAACTGTCTTCTTCCTAAACCCAGGATTGATCTGTACAAGAAAACCTTTGCATATTCTACAGTACAGCTCTGGAACACCCTCCCCTATCATTTAAAATCCATTAGTAATACTTCATCCTTTAACTCAAACTTGTTTCATTATTTACTTGCTTGTAATTATATGCCTCCATAGAATAACCAGCACTCTCTCAACCCATGACTCGCCAGCCATCAAGTACTAAAATGACAGTTCGAAAAATAACTTGTTGTTAGAAATTAGTTTTAAAAATTTTTTTTTCTCTGCACCGAATGGTGCTGCTAGATAAATGTACCACGGTGAGGTTGTGAGGGTTTTTAGATTAAAATGTTAGAAATTATTTTAATGTTTGTTAAGAAAACATATGTTAGAAGATCTGTACTGACAATGTATTATTGTTTATTTATATGTCTGCGCGTGTGCGTGTATGTGTGTGTGAGAGCTATTTTATTAGGTTAATCACTTCTTCTCTTTTACTTTGGATGTAATAGTTTAATCTTAGTCTTTTGATATGTTTTTTTTCCTAATGTAATTGGTATACTTGTATTAAATCGAGTGTGTGGGAAGAATGAAATTCGTTCATTTATTACACCAAGACTTGACATGTAGACTCTCTTGTTGATGTTTCTGCAGTACTCTATTTTTTTAAATACCAGATAGGGTTGCTGGGCCAGTGTTGAACATTCCTTAGTCGCCTTTTACTATCATGCTTGGTAGGGTACAGTGGTCCTATTCTTTGCTTCCTAGGCACATGCCCAGGTCCCGGGTACCATACGGTGGTAGGTAATGGACAACCGCCATGTGTTATACAGATTTTACTTCTTGTCTAGTTACACATTCAGTCGTACTCTGGGTTGTCAGTAGCAAATTGTCTTACGCAATAAACTACACTAGTAGGGACAAAAAGGCTCCACTCACTTCACAAGCGAGCATTAAATCTGATTTGTGACAAACACCCAGTACAGACTGTAGATCAACGCAAACAACTCAAAATTCTACCCTCAAAAATAGAATCATTTTTAACAAAGTTAAGTTTATTCACGGAATTGGTTCTAAGGACTGCAAACGCGCCACAAACAGCCTCTGGCAGTCAAGTCCAGCTCCTGGCCTTCCCGTGGCAGAACTGTTTAAACTGACAGGAGAAGGGGCGAGGGCGAATATCTGGCGCCTGAAAACCAGTTACTTAGGGTAGATGAGTGTCACGTTTGGTAGCTCATCTGCCGCTGTTGGCGAGATCTTCAGCTGCCGTGCGTGGAGCGGTGCTCTTCCCGGCCAATGAAGAAATTTGCAAATGAGGTTGCCGCGCAGCATCACTGCGGAAAAGGTGGTTGAAAGGATAAATCGAAGCAAACAGTCAAATCACGGCACCTCTGGTCTGGAGGTCGGCCACGTCCTGAGTGCAGTCATATCGGGTGAAATCCATGAACCGGCTTGTCCCAGAGGTTAAGTCACTGCTGGCTTGACTCTTCAAATGCCGCGCGTGGAGTGAAGCTCCTCCCGGTTAAGGAAGTAAATGCGGAAATAAAGGTTGCTGTGCGGCGCCAATGGGAAAAGGTGGTGGAAAGTGAAGTTTAACCTGGTATGTCCAGTAGTATCGCTACGAGAGCTATACCACGGCGCCTCTGCTCTAGAGGCCGCCTACGTCCGAAATACACCTACACTGGTGAAATATGCCTAAACCGGCACACACCAGGGTTGGAACTCGATGGCTAGACATGTCATGCCACCTCCGCTCTAGAGGTCGGTAACGCCTGATAAACACCCATACTGGTGAATTTTGCCTAAACCGGCTCATACCAGGGGTGAATCTTGAAGGCTATGAATGTCACAGTACCTCTGCCCCAGAGGTCGGTCCCGTCCCAAACACGCCCATACTGGGAAATGCCTAAACCGGCTCAACCCAGGGGTAGAAGTCACTAGTGGCGAGGATTCGTCCTCCTGGACAAAAGCTCCATCCTGGTCATAAATAGGAAAGGTAGCGGCCACGACCGCAAAATGCTGAAGTCGGAGACACTGGACCAGGGAAGTCTAGATAGGCAACCACCTCTCACCCGGCGGGGATGTCTGCGTATCCTAATCACGCTGAGGTTTTCCGGTGAGAAAGTCCAACCCTGGACTGGATGGGCAACCACCTCTCACCCGGCGGTGATACACGGGTATCTCAAAACACGTCGAGGTTTTCCGGTGAGAAAGTCCAACTCTGGCCTGGGTGGGCTTACGCCTCTCACCCAGCGGGGATGCACTGATATTCCAAACACGTCGAGGTCTTCCGGTGAGAAAGTCCAACCCTAGACCAAACTGGTGCAATGAAAACCACGGTGTCACGCAATCCCGCTTCCGAGACCCACCAAGAATACAGGCTAAAGCACTGTGATACTCTGAACCCCTTGTGGTCCTTTCGTGGAACTCGTGTGGTCTATTTTGGACCACACAGGGGACCACGGGACCTAACGAGGACCACATGCGTGAATTCAGTAGGTTCACAGTGCGGTTTTTGGTGGTAGAAGTGAACGAAGAAGAAGAAGAAGAAGATTCACGGAATTCTGTCTCACAATGCTCCGCCATACTTGTGGTCACTCTTTACGTATAACACTACACATAACCAGCGTTTAAAAAACTGTCTTCTTCCTAAACCCAGGACTGACTGTACAAGAAAAGCCTTGCATACTCTACAGTACAGATCTGGAACACCCTCCCCTACCATTTAAAATCCACTGGTAATACTTCATCCTTTAACTCAAACCTGTTTCATTATTTACTTGCTTGTAATTATATGCCTCCATAAAATAACCAGCACTCTCTCAACACGTGATTCGCCAACCATCAAGCATTAAAATGACATAGTTCGAAAAGTAACTTGTTAGATATTGTTAGAAATTATTTTAATGTTTGTTAAGAAAACATATGTTAGAAGATCTGTATTTACAATGTATTTTTGTTTATGTATATGTCTGTGTGTGTATGTGTGCGTGAGAGCTATTTAATTAGGTTAATTACTTCTTCTCTTTTACTTTGAATGTAATAGCTAAATCTTACACTCTTTTGATATGTTTTTTCCTAATTTAAGTTGTATATTTGTATTAAATCAAGTGTGTGGGAAGAATGAAAGATGAAATGATGAAGGGCAGAATGTAAGACGGGCCTGCATGCCCAATTCTTTACCCTTTAAAAATAAAGATTATTCATTCATTCATTCTTCAGACTGAAGACTTCTGCTCGTTCAGTCAGAAACTTTGTAGCGTCACTGAGTTAATGAAGTAAGAGGTAGCTTTCTCAGTCACACATTTGTTGTATTTCTTTCTCTCATGTCTTGACTTACTGATCCTGTGAATGTTCTGTTTATTTCAATGTTTTACTCCATTTAAGGGCACAACAGCTGAAAACTTCGAGGTTCAAACAACCGATAGTTGAAAACTTCGAGGTTCAAAGAACCGATAGCTGAAAACTTCGACGTTCAAACAACCGATGGCTGAAAGCTTCGAGGTTCGAACAGATGGTAGTTGAAAATTTCGAAGTTAAAACAATCAATAGTTGAAGAAAATTTGAGGTTTAAACATTCAGTAATTGAATTCCTCGACATTCAAAATAACTATTAGTTGAAAACTTCAAGGTTTAAGTCCTGAATTTTCAGCTTTTGCTTATGGGGTTTATAAAAATCTTTGCAGAAATTAAAAACATCAGTTATTTCATTATGACCATTGGGTAAGACTCTCAATGAAAAAAAAAATGCTAAGAGAGAAGAAAAAAAATCCAATCACTTACCTGGTTAAAACATCGCATTCGTTAAAACAGACGTGTGACCTAATGGCAGTGAACACGTCTAGAGATCAACACGTGCTGCAGAAACGTAAATCTTCTCTGAATAGAATAAGAACCCCCCATATAACCTGCACGAGCAATGAGGACGAGTTTCGTGAAAATGACCATAGCTTCGACGCATTTCCCACAGATATACATTAACCCATGCTGGAGAATGTTCCATCGACACCGAGGCGCAAACAATGTAGATTCTGAGAGAGAAGTAGTGCTAAACTTGAAAAGAGGGAGAGAGAGAGAGAGAGAGAGAGAGAGGGGGGGGGGGGAGAAGAAAAAAAGAGAGGGGGCAAATTTATTCAGTTTACAAAACATCAAATGTAACTGAAATGTAGCGTGCATTATTATCAAACTGTTAAACCGTATTTTGTGGCTGGGGCCGTCTTTGTGTGCGCAACCTTGAATGTCTGTTACTACTACTACTACTACCACCACTACTACTACTACTACTACTACTACTACTACTACTACTACTACTACTATTATTTGTATTATTATTATTATTATTATTTCTACAGCTACAACTACTACTACTATCATAGTATTACTGCCACAGTTGCTGCCACTTTCTCTAAACTACTACTACTACTGCTGCTGCTGCTGCTACTTCTGCTGCTGCTGCTACTACTACTATTTTAAAAAAGTCATATTTCTGTTGTTATTACTCAGTTATGCACTAACTGCTGCTGCTGCTGCTGCTACCACTACTACTACTGCTACTACTATTACCAATACTACTACTACTACTACTGCTGCTGCTGCTGCTGCTGCTGCTACTACTACTACTACTACTACTACTTTCTGTTAATACCACTATGTACTGTTAAAAAGCACATGCTACTTTTATGTTGGTCACAATTTTCTGCTATTCCTACGACTACTCTGTTTTACAACATTACTACCAAGCAACGGGAAAAAAAACCAACACCAAAGAAACCGAAACAAGAAAAAAAAACACGGGACAAACCAAACCACACACATACTCACACTAATGTATCTGTGAGAATTACGCACCCATCATCAGTGCCATGGACGAACTTTCTGATAAGTCGCGAATGAAAACCGCCATATGCTTATTTAGAAATAGCAAGCTCCGTGCTCGCCGCAATCAGTTGATGCTGACAGCTCCGCGCTGCAGCCAGAGATAGTGAAACCTTAAGCTAAGCAGCAGGATGCAGGTTCGTCCCTGCTTGATGCGGCAACTGAGAGCTTGCTGTGGGATATCTGCTTTGTATCTAAGCAGTGTTGTTGCTCAGGAGTAGCTAGATGAAATCTTATGGACGTTAAATACATTCTCTCTCTCTATCTTTCTCTCTCTCTGTCTCTCTCTTTTCTTGTCATCATCATCATCATCATCATCCATTTTCTACAAGCACGTCTTTGCTAATATTTTTTGTGACTTTAGCTGGTCGTAAACAATTTCAACTTCATAAATGCCTCCTTCTCCAGTTGCAGATACACTTTTTACTGTGGTCCTAAGAACATTTAAATTACTAAACTCCATTTTGTGAAGAGCATTCGGTATGCAGGAGGAGAAAGAACCCGAACCGGCAATAAAAAATCTGAAAAATGGTAAATCGCCAGGATGTGATGAGATAACAGCTGAATTTATTAAAGCAGGAGGAAAGGAATGTGCAACAATCTATCATGCACTATGTAAAAAGATATGGCATTCAGGTATTTGGCCAAAATAATGGAAAAGAACTATATTCATACCATTGCCAAAAAAAAGGGTAACCTGAAATTATGCACCAACTACAGAACTGTTGCCCTGATTATTCATGACAGTAAAATTATGTTAAAAATCATAATGGGTAGACTTCGTAAGAAAATAGAAGAAGAAGTCAATATGGTCCAAGCTGGTTCCAGGTCAGGAAGAGGATCAAGAGATCATATATTCAATATAAGATTAATAATAGAGAAATGCAGAGAGTTTAATGTGAATCTATATTTAACATTTGATTGTGTACAACACCAGAAACTCTGGGAAATAATGGAAAAAATGGGATTTACAACATATTTGATACAATTAATATCACTGTTGTATCTAGACCAAGAAGCAGCAGTAAGAATAAATGGTGAAACAACAACTTGGTTTGACATAAAACAAGGAGTCCGTCAGAGGTGCATATTGTCGCCCTACTTATTTAACTTGTATAATGAAAATATAATGAGGAATGTTAGAGAAGATGTAGACAAAGAATATTACGATGCCATAACAATTGGAGGTTATGAAATACCAGAGATTATATATTCTGATAACACAGTATTACTGTCCACAACAAAAAAGGAATGGAAAAACTAATTATGTCAGTGAGTAAAATAATGATGAGCAAAAACTCTGTCTTAATGCGAAGAAAACTAAATTGATGACGACTGACAAAATAAACAAGGCAGATGATATATGTATCAATGAGGAAAAATTAGAAGTGGAGAGTTTGGAATATCTTGGATCACTACTAACTAATAATGGAGATACAATGAGGGAAATTAAAAGTAGGAGATCTATTGCTCTTCAGAAAGTAAAACAACTAAAGAATCTGTGGAGAGGAACAGAGAGAACTACAAAAATAAGATTTTTACCGGCAACATATGCCTGTGAGACGTGGACACTTAACAAAACAGCTGAGAAACACATAAATGCCTTTGAATGTAAATGCTACAGAAGAGTTATTCAAATATCATGGACACAGAAAAGAACAAATATATCCATACTACAAGAACTTAATATTGAAGAAGGCTGGCTAGTAAAGAGGATTAAATAGAAAAAAACTTAAATATTTTGGACACATTAAACGTCGTGATAATCTAGAGAAAACCGTCTTGGAAGGGTACATAATGGGAAAAAGAAAGAGAGGAAGACCAAGGCGAAGATGGCTGCAAGACATCGTTGATGATCTGCAAATGGATGCATCAGCAGTAGCCATCTTGCTCACAACCGAGAGCCCTACAAGAGTGCTGCTAGGGAGGCAAAGTTCCACAAGGGACATGCAAATGAATGAATGAATTCGGTATGCGCCGTGGCTGAGAACTGAAAGTGGCATGCAGGCAAAACTCTTTTAACGTATGTGATGAACCTTATAAGAACATGGAACAGATTTATATATCATTTCTAAATACGTAAATGGAACAGAACTGTATCCTGCTTTCGTCTGTGGTATTTTGAAGATCTTGTCTGCTAAATAAGTGTAGCTCTATTATACGGTCAGCAAACGCTCATAATTTTGTTCTTGCAAATGTTTTCAGCTGACCACTTCTTTCTAAGTGTGCTGCCCTTGTTGCCATGTCTTGTTTCTTCATTCAAGTCGATCTGTGTTTACTTGCGACTCTAACAGTATGTTACTTATTATTAACCAGTTTTATTTGTTTCTATCTTTCTTTCTTTCAGTTTATGTACAAGGCTAACAAAACTGTATAATGGTTGATAACGGTCTGGGTGTTTTAAGAATTGTTGACTGTAAATTAAAATGTTCTAATCAACATTTGTAAATTCATTTACCATGAGCTACACCGTAGCCCCAGCTCTCAGATAGAAAAGCGAGTGTCCGATGTTTGAGAAAAGCGAGAGTGTCCGATGTTTGAGAAAAGCGAGAGTGTCCGATGTTTGAGAAAAGCGAGAGTGTCCGATGTTTGAGAAAAGCGAGTGTGTCCGATGTTTGAGAAAAGCGAGAGTGTCCGATGTTTGAGAAAAGCGAGAGTGTTCGATGTTTGAGAAAAGCGAGAGTGTCCGATGTTTGAGAAAAGCGAGAGTGTCCGATGTTTGCTCGTTATTGTTATTTCGTTTTTATCCTTAAAATGTCGGTTTAATGACAGAGAAACCTCAAGATATGTACACCTTCAAAGGTTAGATTGCACCGCTCAGTAGTGACAAAGTTAAAAATCTTCACGTGGAAAGGTTTGTGATAGGGGTGGGGCAAACCCTGTCTGGCGAGCCACATGCGGCTCTTTGATATATATAATGTGCAGCCTGCAGAAATATGTCGGCTGAACTCCTTTTACATCGTAATTAATACAAAGTGCAACTTTGAAAAAAAACAAAGATTTACCAGATAAACACCGAGAATCTCCTGGTTCGTGTTATGTTCATAGCGAGTAAAATATATTAAAAAAAAAGAGTAATGTTAAAATTAGATTTGCGACAGGGATTAAAGAAGTTTCAGATCAGCAAGGAAGAAAATGATACTGTGCTGGAGAATCAGTAATCTTACACGCGGGTGCAGAAAATGAAATACATCATTACGTACATTTTTATCTTAATATTTATATAAACTTTTTTTTTAAACACAAGGTGCTTGTAATATTTGTTCAT
This sequence comes from Achatina immaculata, assembly GCA_009760885.1. Classification (NCBI taxonomy): domain Eukaryota; kingdom Metazoa; phylum Mollusca; class Gastropoda; order Stylommatophora; family Achatinidae; genus Lissachatina; species Lissachatina immaculata. The sequence continues at coordinate 27,116,512 of CM019708.1, forward strand.
GTCTGGCGGCTCTCATATGATATGAAGTCTGCCGTGCAAGAGATAAGAGTTAAGCAAGTCTGGCCACCCCTGACTGATAAGCTTGAAAAAAGTAAATTGACGTGACACAGGTTAATATCTTTAAATATCGATGTTTTAAATACTGAAATGTCTGACTTTTAATACCGAAATGTCAAAATAGCGATGTTTTTAATAGTGAAATGTCAAGTCTGAACTGTTAAAACAGCGATGTTTTAAATACCGAAATGTCAGAGTCTGAACTGTTAATACAGCGATGTTTTTAACACTGAAATGTCAAGTCTGAACTGTTAAAACAGCGACGTTTTTAACACTGAAATGTCAGAGTCTGAACTGTTAAAACAGCGATGTTTTAAATACCGAAATGTCAGAGTCTGAACTGTTAATACAGCGATGTTTTTAACACTGAAATGTCAAGTCTGAACTGTTAAAACAGCGACGTTTTTAACACTGAAATGTCAGAGTCTGAACTGTTAAAACAGCGATGTTTTTAACACTGAAATGTCAGAGTCTGAACTGTTAAAACAGCGATGTTTTTAACACTGAAATGTCAGAGTCTGAACTGTTAAAACAGCGATGTTTTTAATACTGAGATGCCAAGTCTGAACTGTTAAAACAGCGATGTTTTTAACACTGAAATGCCAAGTCTGAACTGTTAAAACATCGCTGTTTTAACACTGAAATGCCAAGTCTGAACTGTTAAAACAGCGATGTTTAATCTCCGGGGACCGTGAAGGGCGATGTGGTTAGTGCTCGTCTCTCTCATGACGAGATTTTGTGGCCTGAGATGGCGCTGTTACTGGGCCATAGGAATTGATACCTGGCTTCCGTTGGAGCTGGGGAAGACAGATATGTGTGATACTGACCACACCAAGCTCAGAAGTGTCACAGGGTCAAGGAACAGGTGCCCTTATGTGGTGACAGGGCTAGGGTTCTTTCTTTCTTTCTTTTTTTCTGAAAGTTGAAACAAAAAGTTCAGATCCTAAAGTGTCAAGTTTAATCATCTTAAGTGATAGTGTTTTAAACTATAGAGTGATGAGGTTTAAAATCTTAAATTCGTCAGTTTTTAAACCTTAAGAAAGTTTTAATATTTAGAATATCAACATTTGAAAGTCTTAAAGTGATGGCATATCAAATACAAAATTCTAAAGACGCTCCGTGTTCGCCGAAAATCTTTCTCTTCTCATTTACAAAGTCCAGAATTTTGCTACACGCGTTTTTCTAAAGAGAAGTTAGATGTAAATTGTTGTACGAGTGAACTCATTAATCGAAGAACATTTCAGTTCGTGAGCGAAAATACAAGTTTATAGAACTTATGGGTCACGTTCTGTACATTAATTTTGAAAGGGAAAACTGAAGACAGTTCTCATTTATTTGACCGACGTGTACTAATCTTCACCAGCACTTTCTTGGCAACTTCATGTTTACTGCCAGTTTGAAATATATACTTATATTTTTTTATAAGATGCCAGCTATAAAACTGGAAGAAAGGCGAAAGAAAAAAAAGGTAGCACCCAATTAAACTGTCTAAAAATGAATGCTTGGTAGTTTAGCATTATCACATCCACTTTCAAAACTTGCTGCCCAGATGCAAGATAATTGTTCTAAAGCTGGGGTTCTCAACTGTTTATAATTTTAGACTCTCTGAGGGATTGCCCAGTGTTATCTCCATACTCAGTTCACAACCACTTCAGGTACTTCAAAAGAGTGTCAATAGCTTCGCTTCACTTTACATATTGATAACTTGGCATAGCTTGGAATTACTTTACATACGTATAGCTAGGCTTGACTTTACATACAGATATCTAGACTTGACTTTACATACAGATACCATGGGATAGAACAATCGAAAGACATTTCTAATCTGACATTATGTTTAATTATTCAACGACTGAGTTGCCTACCTGTAATTAAATACCTCTAATAAAATTTTATTTTATGTCTCTCAGCTTTCCAGTGTTAGTTATTCTGGTTATATGAGCAGAATATTTGTAGAATGCTTGGAACAGAGTGAAAGTTGTATGATAAAGGGCAGAATATCAGACGGGCCTTCGTGCCAAATTATTAACCCTTCGGAAATAAAGATCAATCAATCAATCACTCAATCAATCAATCAAACAAACCTCTTTCGTTTTGTTCACATAACCCAAAGGGGTATGGATACCCAGTTAAGAAGCCTTGCTCCCGAGTGATGGCACCGTTATTTGCGATAACGTTTCCAGGGCCGACCAAGACCCTATGCTAATTCCCCGTGATGGCCCTGATAAAAGGCTGTTGAGCCCTTATTGCCTGGCTAACGAGACAGGACTTTCCGTGATAGATGTTGTAGCGGAGTTACTGAGAAGATCACGCCATGTGCCTGCTTCAGGTCTTCAAGCAAGCCACCGTGACCCAAGCTTCTTCCAATTAGGTCCCGTATTTCATCATCGTCACGGCTTTACCTGCGAAGAATAAGGGTTCTGTATCTGCGAAGAATAAGACTTCTATACCTGTGAAGTATAAGATTTCTATATCTGCAAAGAATAAGAGTTCTATACCTGCGAAGAATAAGATTTCTATATCTGTGAAGAACAAGAGTTCTATACCTGCGAAGAATAAGATTTCTATATCTGCAAAGAATAAGAGTTCTATACCTGTGAAGAATAAAAGTTATATATCTGCGAAGAATAAAAGTTATATACCTGCGAAGAATAAGAATTCTATATCTGAGAAGAATAAGACTTCTATACCTGCGAAGAATAAGATTTCTATATCTGTGAAGAATAAAAGTTATATACCTGCAAAGAATAAGATTTCTATATCTGAGAAGAATAAGAGTTCTACAGCTCCAGAAAGATCACAGGAAAGTGATGAAGAAAGTTTTGTTGAAAATCAAGTTATCTATAGCTTCATATTCTTAAACTAGTTCAGTGTTACGTTATTAAACAAATTCGTTATGTTATGATTGATACGCCAAACACATATAAGATATGTAACGCGAAATATGTGTAAGATATGTAATGTGAAATATATGTAAGATATGTGATGTGAAATGTATGTTTTAAATATAGATGTTTTATGAGAAACGTATGTAAGATATGTGAGGTGAAACGTGTTTAAGGTATGTGAGGTGAAATCTATATAAGTGAGGTGGAAATCTATATAAGTGAGGTGAAATATGTCAGGTGAAACCTATATGAGATATATGATGTGAAATATATATATATATATATATATATATATATATATATGTGTGTGTGTGTGTGTTAGGTGAAATCTGTATATGTGTGGTGAAACCTATATAAGATATGTGAGGAGAAAACTATATAAGATATATGAGGTGAAATCTACATATGTGAGGTGAAATCTATATAAGATATGTGAAGTGAAATCTATTTATGTGAGGTGAAATCTATATAAGATTCGTGAGACGAAACGTATATAAGATGTGTGATGTGGAACCTATATAAGAAATGTGTTGTGAGACTATATATATATATATATATATATATATATATATATGAGATGAAAGGTATATAAATTATGTGAGGTGAAGTCTACATATCTGACATAAAAAAGTATATAAGATATGTGAGGTTATAGGTACATAAGATAATTTAATACATTAAATGTTCGTTAAACTTAATGAATTTTAAAAATTTAAATGAGTACTAGTAATGCTTATTTTTGAGAATAACTGTTCATCTGTGAGGTTCTCTATACCGGACTAGAGCAAGTTAAATCTGTCAACAAAAAAAAAGTTACTGACAAAAAAAAGGTGCCTTTGTTTAAGAACAAGCAAGAAAGATTTCGTGTAACAGGTAAGCTTTCAAGTTCTCCATCGCACTTTACATCCTTCCATTTTAAATATCGCCTGGCGCTATGTAAAATCTTTCTGTTGGATCCGGTTTCCTCCCGTTTTTTAACGGAAGGGAAATGGCTGATTTCAAATATGTTGCTGTAAGTTTCACTCTTTCCTTGTAATATTTGGGAGGATTGAGTGAAGCCGTTCCCTCTTGTGGCACAATTGCTTTCGGTTGGAAATGATTCACTTTTTTTCTGACAAGGCTTTCGTGCGAGATGCTCTGAAAACAAGTTATATTGTTATCCCTCTGTTTATGATTAAATAATTGATCTGGACAGGTCAGATCAGTGTCATAGATAATGGCTGCCATGTATTTTACTTGAAACCCAGGGTTACTGAAGATGATGACTGTTATCTTACAACCGAGAGGCCTATAGAAGACCTGTTAGGTAGGCATAGTTCCGCAAGGGACATGCAAATGACTGACTGACTGACTGACTGACTATCTGTTGTGGAAAACGGATGACAGCAGTAGTGTTTTATAACTCGATGCTAGCCTGCATATATTGTTCTTCTTTCATACTCTGTTTATATTCAATGTCTGAGCAGATCATTGATAGTTTTATACTCTTAACATGATAATCTGTACATAACACTGCTATTATATGCTAGTCTAAACTTTATATTGCTGTTATATACTAGTCTTTACTTTATACTGCTATTATATGTTAGTCTGTACCTTATGCTGCATTTATACGCTAGATTAACGTGCGGAACAAGGTAGTGCTTTCCCTGTGCCTTTTATCATTTACTACTCTATCCTTTGTCAAAAAGACCCCCCCCCCTCAAGCTGGCAAATTGTATATGACCACATAAATAAATAAATAGATTGTAAAATACTGAAGTTAAAAACAAATATTGCAATGAATATCAGCGACTGTGATTGCTGCCATTATAATAATTAAGTCTGAAAATATAAAAGTTGTTGAATTTCCTTAGAATCACGTTTTTTTTTAAGTGTGGATCATTTCTCTCTTTTTTTATTTTTCATATCATCTTCTCCTGACTCTACATCAGATCCTTCGAGATCCTAATTTGGGTAGCAACATGAGACTGGAAATCACTGGTCTAATGGTAGGATACCTGTTTCGGTGCACTCCTGTATATAAAGGATTAACGGATAACCCGTATGTCTAAAGATCATTCCGCCATCGCCAGTTGGTTGACACACCTGGCATTATGACCATCGGAAACTCATGCCAAGAACAGACAGAAGTTAGAGAAACTGATAATTGCTGTAAAACTCAGAGGAAAGAGATAGAAGCAAAAGGAAAGATGGTCCAGTCTGACTACCAAACGGCACTGGAGTAAAAGATAAATAAATTGACTAGAAACACCAAAGGCTGCAAAATAGAGACATTTGAGTGCCAGCTTTTATCAGCACAGCATATAAACAGTGACCAGCTGAAAACAAGGATCATCCTCAGCAGTCTTGACTCACGCAGAATCATCCTCAGCAGTCTTGACTCACGCAGGATCATCCTCAGCAGTCTTGACTCACGCAGAATCATCCTCAGCAGTCTTGACTCAGGCAGAATAACTGCTGTGATGTCTACATGTATGTCTGTATAAATACAAGCGTGAATGCCTACGTCTGTAGCATCGTACGTGCCTATGTGTATGTGTTAATGTCTATGTGAATGTTTACGTGCAGGAGTGCGTGTATGTCGACGTATATGTTTACTTGTATATCAATGTGTATGCCTATGTGTATATCTATATGAGTGTTTGTGTGCATAGCGGATTGTACTGGTATAAACGTGTATATTAACACTTTGTGGACCACAGTTCTTTACCCTGGAAACCCCGCAGTTCCCAGCCATTTTTCTGAAAAATGAACTTATTTGAGTGGACTTAGAAAAACATGCATATCTCTACTCACCATTGAGATAAATTAATCCAGGCTGGTAGACAGACTCCCAAGACCCTCTATTACTTCTTGATTGTGTGATATCTTGTGAAACAATTATCTGCATGCAGTGAGACTTGACAACTTTTGTAAATAAATCTTGTTTCACTCCATTTCCCACTGACCAAGTACACTCTGCACTTCCTAAATGGTGTCTTGACCCTCAAGCTTCACCAGGACATGATCCTTTGCTATTCCAGATAATCTTCCTGGAGGATCCTTGCTTGGTGGCCCTTTTGAGCTGTTTGGTAGAGGGTTCGTTCTCATCACCTGCTTCCAAGATTTCTTGAACAGTTTCATTGCCACTCTAGTATTTTCCAAATAAATGTTGCCTGCAGGAGATATTCATCGCTATCCCACCTAGCTATCCCACCTGGCTATCCCACCTGGAGCTGCTGCTCACAGTTGCTGCCTACTCTTTCTATTCCCTCCTCTTCTTTCTTGAATATATATCTACCCCCCTTCCCCACCGTTGTTTCCTATGCATTCTGTTGCCACCTACCCTTGTTGTCTGCACATTATGTTCCCCTCCACCGCTGTTGTCTACACACTATGTTCTCCGCCACCGCTGTTGTCCACACACCATGTTCCCCGCCAGCACTGTTGTCTACACACTATGTTCCCCTCCACCGCTGTTGTCTATATACTAGTCTTTACTTTATACTGCTATTATATGTTAGTCTGTACCTTATGCTGCTATTATATGTTAGTCTGTACCTTATGCTGCACTTATACGTTAGATTAACGTGCGGAACAAGGTAGTGGTTTCCCTGTGCCTTTTATCATTTTCTACTCTATCCTTTGTCAAAAAGACCCCCCCCCCTCAAGCTGGCAAATTGTATATGACCACATAAATAAATAAATAGATTGTAAAATACTGAAGTTAAAAAACAAATATTGCAATGAATATCAGCGACTGTGATTGCTGCCATTATAATAATTAAGTCTGAAAATATAAAAGTTGTTGAATTTCCTTAGAATCATGTTTTTTTTTTAAAGTGTGGATCATTTCTCTCTCTTTTTTTTATTTTTCATATCATCTTCTCCTGACTCTACATCAGATCCTTTGAGATCCTAATTTGGGTAGCAACATGAGACTGGAAATCACTGGTCTAATGGTAGGATACCTGTTTAGGTGCACTCCTGTATAGGATTAACGGATAACCCGTATATCTAAAGATCATTCCGCCATCGCCAGTTGGTTGACACACCTGGCATTATGACCATCGGAAACTCATGCCAAGAACAAACAGAAGTTAGAGAAACTGATAATTGCTGTAAAACTCAGAGGAAAGAGATAGAAGCAAAAGGAAAGATGGTCCAGTCTGACTACCAAACGGCACTGGAGTAAAAGATAAATAAATTGACTAGAAACACCAAAGGCTGCAAAATAGAGACATTTGAGTGCCAGCTTTTATCAGCACAGCATATAAACAGTGACCAGCTGAAAACAAGGATCATCCTCAGCAGTCTTGACTCACGCAGAATCATCCTCAGCAGTCTTGACTCACGCAGGATCATCCTCAGCAGTCTTGACTCACGCAGAATCATCCTCAGCAGTCTTGACTCAGGCAGAATAACTGCTGTGATGTCTACATGTATGTCTGTCTATGTGTAGGTCTGTATAAATACAAGCGTGAATGCCTACGTCTGTAGCATCGTACGTGCCTATGTGTATGTGTTAATGTCTATGTGAATGTTTACGTGCAGGAGTGCGTGTATGTCGACGTATATGTTTACTTGTATATCAATGTGTATGCCTATGTGTATATCTATATGAGTGTTTGTGTGCATAGCGGATTGTACTGGTATAAACGTGTATATTAACACTTTGTGGACCACAGTTCTTTACCCTGGAAACCCCGCAGTTCCCAGCCATTTTTCTGAAAAATGAACTTATTTGAGTGGACTTAGAAAAACATGCATATCTCTACTCACCATTGAGATAAATTAATCCAGGCTGGTAGACAGACTCCCAAGACCCTCTATTACTTCTTGATTGTGTGATATCTTGTGAAACAATTATCTGCATGCAGTGAGACTTGACAACTTTTGTAAATAAATCTTGTTTCACTCCATTTCCCACTGACCAAGTACACTCTGCACTTCCTAAATGGTGTCTTGACCCTCAAGCTTCACCAGGACATGATCCTTTGCTATTCCAGATAATCTTCCTGGAGGATCCTTGCTTGGTGGCCCTTTTGAGCTGTTTGGTAGAGGGTTCGTTCTCATCACCTGCTTCCAAGATTTCTTGAACAGTTTCATTGCCACTCTAGTATTTTCCAAATAAATGTTGCCTGCAGGAGATATTCATCGCTATCCCACCTAGCTATCCCACCTGGCTATCCCACCTGGAGCTGCTGCTCACAGTTGCTGCCTACTCTTTCTATTCCCTCCTCTTCTTTCTTGAATATATATCCCCCCTTCCCCACCGTTGTTTCCTATGCATTCTGTTGCCACCTACCCTTGTTGTCTGCACATTATGTTCCCCTCCACCGCTGTTGTCTACACACTATGTTCCCCTCCACCGCCGTTGTCTACACACTATGTTCCCCTCCACCGCTGTTGTCTACACACTATGTTCCCGCCACCGCTGTTGTCTACACACTATGTTCCCCTCCACCGCTGTTGTCCACACACTATGTTCCCGCCAGCACTGTTGTCTACACACTATGTTGTCTACACACTATGTTCCCCTCCACCGCTGTTGTCTACATACTATGTTCCCCTCCACAGCTGTTGTCTACACGCTATGTTCCCCTCCACCGCTGTTGTCTTCACACTATGTTCCCCCACCGCTGTTGTCTTCACACTATGTTCCCCTCCACCGCTGTGTCTACACACTATGTTCCCCTCCACCGCTGTTGTCCACACACTATGTTCCCCGCCAGCACTGTTGTCTACACGCTATATTCCCCTCCACCGCTGTTGTCTACACACTATGTTCCCATCCACCGCTGTTGTCTACATACTATGTTCCCCTCCACAGCTGTTGTCTACACGCTATGTTCCCCTCCACCGCTGTTGTCTACACGCTATATTCCCCTCCACCGCTGTTGTCTACACGCTATGTTCCTCTCCACCGCTGTTGTCTTCACACTATGTTCCCCCACTGCTGTGATGTCTACATGTATGTCTGTCTATGTGTAGGTCTGTATAAATACAAGCGTGAATGCCTACGTCTGTAGCATCGTACGTGCCTATGTGTATGTGTTAATGTCTATGTGAATGTTTACGTGCAGGAGTGCGTGTATGTCGACGTATATGTTTACTTGTATATCAATGTGTATGCCTATGTGTATATCTATATGAGTGTTTGTGTGCATAGCGGATTGTACTGGTATAAACGTGTATATTAACACTTTGTGGACCACAGTTCTTTACCCTGGAAACCCCGCAGTTCCCAGCCATTTTTCTGAAAAATGAACTTATTTGAGTGGACTTAGAAAAACATGCATATCTCTACTCACCATTGAGATAAATTAATCCAGGCTGGTAGACAGACTCCCAAGACCCTCTATTACTTCTTGATTGTGTGATATCTTGTGAAACAATTATCTGCATGCAGTGAGACTTGACAACTTTTGTAAATAAATCTTGTTTCACTCCATTTCCCACTGACCAAGTACACTCTGCACTTCCTAAATGGTGTCTTGACCCTCAAGCTTCACCAGGACATGATCCTTTGCTATTCCAGATAATCTTCCTGGAGGATCCTTGCTTGGTGGCCCTTTTGAGCTGTTTGGTAGAGGGTTCGTTCTCATCACCTGCTTCCAAGATTTCTTGAACAGTTTCATTGCCACTCTAGTATTTTCCCAATAAATGTTGCCTGCAGGAGATATTCATCGCTATCCCACCTAGCTATCCCACCTGGCTATCCCACCTGGAGTTGTTGCTCACAGTTGCTGCCTACTCTTTCTATTCCCTCCTCTTCTTTCTTGAATATATATCTACCCCCCTTCCCCACCGTTGTTTCCTATGCATTCTGTTGCCACCTACCCTTGTTGTCTGCACATTATGTTCCCCTCCACCGCTGTTGTCTACACACTATGTTCCCCTCCACCGCCGTTGTCTACACACTATGTTCCCCTCCACCGCTGTTGTCTACACACTATGTTCCCGCCACCGCTGTTGTCTACACACTATGTTCCCCTCCACCGCTGTTGTCCACACACTATGTTCCCGCCAGCACTGTTGTCTACACACTATGTTGTCTACACACTATGTTCCCCTCCACCGCTGTTGTCTACATACTATGTTCCCCTCCACAGCTGTTGTCTACACGCTATGTTCCCCTCCACGCTGTTGTCTTCACACTATGTTCCCCCACCGCTGTTGTCTTCACACTATGTTCCCCTCCACCGCTGTTGTCTACACACTATGTTCCCCTCCACCGCTGTTGTCCACACACTATGTTCCCCGCCAGCACTGTTGTCTACACACTATGTTCCCCTCCACCGCTGTTGTCTACACACTATGTTCCCATCCACCGCTGTTGTCTACATACTATGTTCCCCTCCACAGCTGTTGTCTACACGCTATGTTCCCCTCCACCGCTGTTGTCTACACGCTATATTCCCCTCCACCGCTGTTGTCTACACGCTATGTTCCTCTCCACCGCTGTTGTCTTCACACTATGTTCCCCCACCGCTGTTGTCTTCACACTATGTTCCCCTCCACCGCTGTTGTCTACACACTATGTTCCACTCCACCGCTGTTGTCTACACACTATGTTCCCCTCCACCGCTGTTGTCTACACACTATGTTCTCCGCCACCGCTGTTGTCCACACACCATGTTCCCCGCCAGCACTGTTGTCTACACACTATGTTCCCCTCCACCGCTGTTGTCTACACACTATGTTCCCCTCCACAGCTGTTGTCTACACACTATGTTCCCCTCCACCGCTGTTGTCTACACACTATGTTCCCCTCCACAGCTGTTGTCTACACACTATGTTCCCCTCCACCGCTGTTGTCTACACACTATGTTCCCCTCCACCGCTGTTGTCTACACACTATGTTCCCCTCCACCGCTGTTGTCTACACACTATGTTCCCCTCCACGCTGTTGTCTACACACTATGTTCCCCTCCACCGCTGTTGTCTACACACTATGTTCCCCTCCACCGCTGTTGTCTACACACTATGTTCCCCTCCACCGCTGTTGTCTACACACTATGTTCCCCTCCACCGCTGTTGTCTACACACTATGTTCCCCTCCACCGCTGTTGTCTACACACTATGTTCCCCTCCACAGCTGTTGTCTTCACACTATGTTCCCCTCCCCGCTGTTGTCTACACACTATGTTCCCCCACCGCTGTTGTCTACACGTTATGTTCCCCTCCACAGCTGTTGTCTTCACACTATGTTCCCATCCACCGCTGTTGTCTACACACTATGTTCCCCCACCGCTGTTGTCTACACACTATGTTCCCCTCCACAGCTGTTGTCTTCACACTATGTTCCCATCCACCGCTGTTGTCTACACACTATGTTCCCCCACCGCTGTTGTCTACACACTATGTTCCCCTCCACAACTGTTGTCTACACGCTATGTTCCCCGCCACCTCTGTTGTCTACACGCTATGTTCCCCGCCACCGCTGTTGTCTACACACTATGTTCCCCTCCACCGCTGTTGTCTACACGCTATGTTCCCCTCCACAACTGTTGTCTACACGCTATGTTCCCCGCCACCTCTGTTGTCTACACGCTATGTTCCCCGCCACCGCTGTTGTCTACACACTATGTTCCCCTCCACCGCTGTTGTCTACACGCTATGTTCCCCGCCACCGCTGTTGTCTACATACTATGTTCCCCGCCACCGCTGTTGTCTACACACCATGTTCCCCGCCAGCACTGTTGTCTACACACTATGTTCCCCTCCACCGCTGTTGTCTACACACTATGTTCCCCTCCACTGCTGTTGTCTACACGCTATGTTCCCCTCCACCGCTGTTGTTTACACACTATGTTCCCAGCCACCGCTGTTGTCTACACGCTATGTTCCCCTCCACCGCTGTTGTCTACACACTATGTTCCCCGCCACCGCTGTTGTCTACACGTTATGTTCTCCTCCACCGGTGTTGTCTACACACTATGTTCCCCTCCACAGCTGTTGTCTACACGTTATGTTCCCCTCCACCGCTGTTGTCTACACATTATGTTCCCCTCCACCGCTGTTGTCTACACGCTATGTTCCCCTCCACCGCTGTTGTCTACATACTATGTTCCCCTCCACCGCTGTTGTCTACACGCTATGTTCCCCGCCACCGCTGTTGTCTACACACCATGTTCCCCCCACCTTCACTGTGACTGTCCGTATTTTGTTAAATAATCTGATGCTAATGTCTTTCATTTTAACTAATATAGCCAAAATAACTCTGCTATTAACTAATTTAACAAAAATAACTATTTTAGCCAATTTCACAAAATAGCCTTATTTTAACCAATAAAGCCAAAATAGGTTTATTTTACTATTTTCACAAAAAATTGTTTTAACTAGTTTCATATATATATATATATATATATATATAACTTTAGCTTGTCATGAAACATCGATTTTTTTTGTTTTTTTTATTTTCTAAGTGTCAGTTGTCCCATATTTTTAATATATTAAAATAAAATAAAATAAAATCCCCTCTGTTGTCCTTTCAGTCTTTTCTTTTAAAATATTTTTAGCATATTAATGGTTGAGAGAATTTTTGCAGATATTTTTCATACAAAAGTCAAGCCTGCTCTTAAGAATAAGCCACGTCGAAGATGTATCGAGCGGAAAGGCGCAGATATCACAGCCTAGCTGCAAATCGAGGCACAACGTTACCAATGCCCTTGTGAGGGCGAACGCAGAATAAGAAAGGGCTATAACAGTTAAATAAATGAGGGTACCACACACACGTCCTTGTCTGGCACTTGTTCTGCTATTTCTGTCCGTTGATGTGGTATTCTGAATACTGTCTCACAAATGGATGAAACATTTGGGATACAGAAACTAATTCTACCATATTCATTTAGCTCAAATGTCACAAAGGCGTGACTGGACACATCGGAGTTTTAGACGTTTTTTGAAGTAGTAAATGCTAGGAAAAAATGAATTCATATGAGCCGTAGTACTAAAGCAATATCAGTTGGGGCACACTAGCTTTTAGTAGAAAGCAGAACTGTTTTAAAACTTTTGTGTTGTTTCCTTGAACATTTCTTACACAGAAATAACTCTTTATTAAAAGAAAACATTTCTTATATAGAAAGAATTCTTTTTTAAACATTTCTTACATAGAAAGAACTCTTTTTTTTAACATTTCTTACATAGAAAGAACTCTTTTTTTAACATTTCTAATATAGAAATAACTTTTTTTTTAACATTTCTTACATAGAAAGAACTCTTTTTTTTAACATTTCTTACATAAGAAAGAACTCTTTTTTTTAACATTTCTTACATAGAAAGAACTCTTTTTTTTAACATTTCTTACATAGAAAGAACTCTTTTTAAAAACATTTCTTACATAGAAAGAACTCTTTTTTTTAACATTTCTAATATAGAAAGAACTCTTTTTTTTACACACTATGTTCCCCCACCGCTGTTGTCTACACGTTATGTTCCCCTCCACCGCTGTTGTCTACACATTATGTTCCCCTCCACCGCTGTTGTCTACACGCTATGTTCCCCTCCACCGCTGTTGTCTACATACTATGTTCCCCGCCACCGCTGTTGTCTACACACCATGTTCCCCGCCACCGCTGTTGTCTACACACTATGTTCCCCTCCACCGCTGTTGTCTACACACTATGTTCCCCTCCACCGCTGTTGTCTACACACTATGTTCCCCTCCACCGCTGTTGTCTACACACTATGTTCCCCTCCACCGCTGTTGTCTACACACTATGTTCCCCTCCACCGCTGTTGTCTACACACTATGTTCCCCTCCACCGCTGTTGTCTACACACTATGTTCCCCTCCACCGCTGTTGTCTACACACCATGTTCCCCTCCACCGCTGTTGTCTACACACTATGTTCCCCTCCACCGCTGTTGTCTACACACCATGTTCCCCTCCACCGCTGTTGTCTACACACTATGTTCCCAGCCACCGCTGTTGTCTACACACTATGTTCCCCTCCACCGCTGTTGTCTACACACCATGTTCCCCCCACCTTCACTGTGACTGTCAGTATTTTGTTAAATAATCTGATGCTAATGTCTTTCATTTTAACTAATATAGCCAAAATAACTTTGCTATTAACTAATTTAACAAAAATAACTATTTTAGCCAATTTCACAAATTAGCCTTATTTTAACCAATAAAGCCAAAATAAGTTTATTTTACTATTTTCACAAAAAATTGTTTTAACTAGTTTCATATATATATATATATATATATATAACTTTAGCTTGTCATGAAACATCGAGTTTTTTGTTTTTTTATTTTTTAAGTGTCAGTTGTCCCAGATTTTTAATATATTAAAATAAAATAAAATAAAATCCCTCTGTTGTCCTTTCAGTCTTTTCTTTTAAAATATTTGTTAGCATATTAATGGTTGAGAGAATTTTTGCAGATATTTTTCATACAAAAGTTAAGCCTGCTCTTAAGAATAAGCCACGTCGAAGATGTATCGAGCGGAAAGGCGCAGATATCACAGCCTAGCTGCAAATCGAGGCACAACGTTACCAATGCCCTTGTGAGGGCGAACGCAGAATAAGAAAGGGCTATAACAGTTAAATAAATGAGGGTACCACACACAAGTCCTTGTCTGGCACTTGTTCTGCTATTTCTGTCCGTTGATGTAGTATTCTGAATACTGTCTCACAAATGGATGAAACATTTGGGATACAGAAACTAATTCTACCATATTCATTTAGCTCAAATGTCACAAAGGCGTGACTGGACACATCGGAGTTTTAGACGTTTTTTGAAGTAGTAAATGCTAGGAAAAAATGAATTCATATGAGCCGTAGTACTAAAGCAATATCAGCTGGGGCACACTAGCTTTTAGTAGAAAGCAGAACTGTTTTAAAACTTTTATGTTGTTTCCTTGAACATTTCTTACACAGAAATAACTCTTTTTTAAAAGAAAACATTTCTTACATAGAAAGAACTCTTTTTTAAACATTTCTTAGATAGAAATAACTCTTTTTAAAACATTTCTTACATAGAAAGAACTCTTTTTTTAAAACATTTCTTACATAGAAAGAACTCTTGTTTTAACATTTCTTATATAGAAATAACTCTTTTTTTAAAACATTTCTTACATAGAAAGAACTCTTTTTTAAACATTTCTTACATAGAAAGAACTCTTTTTTAAACATTTCTTACATAGAAAGAACTCTTTGTTTTAACATTTCTTACATAGAAATAACACTTTTTAAAACATTTCTTGGGTGAAGACGCTTATCCTATGAGGCAATCAGCGACCCATAGCTGATCGTCAGCGTATGGTTAGCTAACCACAGTTGACCAAGACCCTTCCCACCTCTCAGTGGTACCCCCAGTAACAGGCCTAGCCTGGCTAACGGCGCAGGGATCGCTATAGTCCCCATGGTGGTGGAGTCTGCTAAAGAATCACTGCACACCCCCTGCTTTTTAGCTGTACTCCGGGACTGAAAAAGTAGCTGCCATAACCCGCTCCCACGCCGATACGATGATGTGCCTCAACATTTCTACAGCATCGACTGCAAAGAACAACAGCTCGCAGTTACAGGGGGTTCGTATAAATACAAGTTTATAACATTTCTTACATAGAAGTAACTCTTCTTTAAAAATAATTTTACACTTTTCTTTTTCTTCCCACACATAATCTTTACTGGATTCCATGTTTTGTGAAACGTTGAAAAGTAGCCTTATTTATTGTTGACCTTAGTTTCTAGAATCTTTACTGTTCTTAGCTTTTATCCTAGAATTACTACTTTGAGTTCTTAGCTTCTATCCTAGAATTACTACTTTAAGTTTCTACTTTCTGTCTTAGATTCACAACTTTAAGTTTTTAATTTCTGCGTTAGACTGACTACTTTAAGTTCTATCAACGTGCTATATTAAGAACAAAATTTGTTTTTTTTTAAACACTAGTACGTCTCATGTTACAGTTTTGCCGTTTGAACCTAAACTCTGTGCACGAAGATCTGCACTCAAAGTCTGGCCAAACCAAATACTGCATTAGATCAGAGATGAACATTTCCAGTCTGTTAAAGAAGAAAATAAGAAAAAAAAACAGTATGCTTTAAGAGCAACAACAACAGCAACAACAACAACAACAACAACAACAACAAGTATATTTTAATACGAATACAAATATACTCATACATATAAAGGGGGAAAAATCCCAGCAGTTTTACACGATTTCTCTTGACAAATCTTACCATTATTTTTTTGTGGACTGTCTTTACGTCGATCTCTTCACAGTTTCTTCTGCCAGCACTTGATCCTTATCTTAATGTTTGGCTCCAGGGCTGCAGGTTGGAAGTTGTGCCGCCTAATCGTCTCACTGACAGCTTAATGAGCACTTTCTAGGGATATTGATCGCACCCATTGCGTCGTCTCACTGTCTTGCTGCAGAAAATTGCATGAGGGAAAAATCACCACCTGACTTTATAGAAAGCATGAAAGATCTGGGCCAGTAGAGAAACGTGATTACGAGGAGTCCTGTTTTAATACAGGAAGGAGGGGGAGGAGGAGAAGAAGAAAACGGAAGAGAGGAAGAAGGACGAAGAAGAAGGAGGTGGGGCAGAAGAAGAAGAAGACGACGAAGGAGAAGGAAGAGAAGAGGAAGAGGAGATGAAGAAGAAGAAGGAGGAGGAGCAGAAGAAGAAGGAGGAGGAGGAGAAGAAGAAGAGAAAGGAGGAGCAGAAGAAGAAGAGGAAGAAGAAGGAGGAGGAGCAGAAGGAGGAGAAGAAGAAGAGAAAAGAGGAGCAGAAGAAGAAAAGGAAGAAGAAGGAGGAGGAGCAGAAGAGGAAGAATAAGAAGAAGAAGAAGGAGGAGGAGCAGAAAAAGAAGGAGGAGGAGCAGAAGAAGAAGAGGAAGAAGGAGGAGGAGGCGGGCAGAGGAAGAAACAGAAGAAAAAGAAGAAGAAGAAGAAGGAGAAGAAGAAGAAGGGGAGAAGAAGAAGAAGAAGAAGAGAAGAAGAAGAAGAGAAAGGAGGACCAGAAGAAGAAGAAGAAGAAGGGGAGAAGAAGAAGAGAAAGGAGGACCGAAGAAGAAGAAGAAGGGGAGAAGAAGAAGAGAAAGGAGGACCAGAAGAAGAAGAAGAAGAAAAAGGGGAGAAGAAGAAGAGAAAGGAGGACCAGAAGAATAAAAAGAAGAAGAGAGGAGCAGAAGAAGAAGGAGGAGCAGAAGAAGAAGAAGAAGGAGGAGGAGGCGGGCAGAGGAAGAAACAGAAGAAAAAGAAGAAGAGAAGAGGAAGAAGAAAAAGGGGAGAAGAAGAAGAAGAAAGAAGAGAAGAAGAGAAGAGGGAGGACCAGAAGAAGAAGAAGAAGAAGGGGAGAAGAAGAAGAAGGGGAGAAGAAGAAGAAGAAGGGGAGAAGAAGAAGAGAAAGGAGGACCAGAAGAAGAAGAAGAAGAAAAAGGGGAGAAGAAGAAGAGAAAGGAGGACCAGAAGAATAAAAGAAGAAGAAAAAGGGGAGAAGAAGAAGGAAGAAGGAGGACCAGAAGAAGAAGAAGAAGGGGAGAAGAAGAAGAGAAAGGAGGACCAGAAGAAGAAGAAGAAGAAGGAGGAGGAAGAAGGAGGAGGAGGACAAGAAGAAGAAGAAGAAAAGAAGGAACAGAAGAAGAAGGAACAGAAGAAGAAGAAGGAGTAGGAGGACCAGAAGAAGAAGGAGGAGGAGGAGCCGAAGAAAAAGAAGAAGGAAGAGGAGCAGAAGAAGAAGAGGAAAAAGGAGAAAGATAATAATGATGATGATGATGATGATGATGATGATGGTTATGTTTATGAAAGAAACTTACTCTTTCAACAATACGCCATATTCCTGTATTTAACAAATGTGGTAACCAATCTGACAAGTTCGCGTGTCTGTCTAGTATGACTGTTTCAATGAGGCTGGTATTTAAGATATCACCGATATCCTGGGCCTATCGGCCTGGTATGTCCTCGGCTGCCGCCACTCCTCTCCTTTCATTTCCCCAGGAACTAAGAGGGCTGATTGATAAGTTCTCGGCATAGGGTATAAATACTTGAAACACACAGTTGACATTAGGTGCATTTGTAGATCAGTTTAATGTAAGATTAAACACAAAGTTTCAAGAAATTAACTGCAAACCAGTTTTTTAACAGGCTACTGAAATGGTAAAGGGTGGCAGAAATTGAGAGAATGGATAAAAATTTCTCATCGAGCAGTCATTCGCTATCTCTGCATCAAGGGCTTATCATCAAAGGAGATCCATGAGGATATGGTAGAGACTCTAGGGGAGAGTGCCCCTTCTTACAGCACAGTGAAGAAATGGGCAGCTCAATTCAAACATGGAAGGGAGAGTCTGGAAGATGATCCCCGTCCAGGAACCAAGAACGGTAACCACCGATGAAACCACCGGCAGAATCCATGACATGATAATGGAGGATCGACGACTAACTGAGCGGTACACTGCTACTGAGTTGGGCATCTCCCAGGAACGTGTTCATGCCATTATTCACAATAATCTT
Organism: Achatina immaculata; assembly: GCA_009760885.1. NCBI lineage: Eukaryota > Metazoa > Mollusca > Gastropoda > Stylommatophora > Achatinidae > Lissachatina > Lissachatina immaculata. Next base: position 27,134,905 of record CM019708.1, read on the forward strand.
CAAATGACAAAGGTCTTCTCGATGGGTCCCGAAACTTCTTGGAGCTGATCACAAACAAAAGCGTCCCAACATGTCAAGAGACTATCTTGGCCATTTTTCTGCAGATCCTGAAAAGTTTCTGCAACAATTTATGACTATGGATGAGTCTTGGGTTCATCATTTTCAACCAGAAACTAAAGAATAGTCAAAGCAGTGGAAATATCATGGAACCCCACCTCCAAAGAAGGCAAGGGTGGTTCTGTCTGTAAGCAAAGTGATGGCTTCTATTTTTTGGGATTCAGGAGGTGTGCTATTGGTAGACTATCTTCAAAAGGGCAGAACGGTCACCGGGGCCTATTACGCTATTCTTGTGAAGCAACTGCGGGTCAAACTGAAGGAAAAGCGTAGAGGGAAATTGACGAGAGGGGTCATATTTCATCAAGACAGTGCTCCAGTTCACAAGTTGGCGGTGGCAATGGCTGCCATTCATGAGTGCGTCTTCCAGCTTCTTTGAACATCCTCCTTATTCCCCAGATTTGGCCCCTTCGGACTATTACCTGTTTACCAAACTCAAAAAGGAGCTCAGTGCTCGCAAATTTGCTTCAGATGATGACGTCATCCATGCTGTAGACCACTTTCTATTGACACAAAATGCTGATTTTTTTACCAAGAAGGGATCCGTACGCTCCAAGATCGCTGGACTAAGTACATAAACCTGCTAGGGGACTATGTTGAGAAATAACCCCAAAAAGATGTCCACAGATAATCCTTTGTATCTTATGCTGAAAACTTATCAGTCACCCCTCGTATGTCTCTATTACTCTTTTCTCTAAACCACGATGTTTTTCGATATAAGCAGAGACGGGTACCTTGCTTTCCTCGACGGTGTTGATGAACATATAAAACTGGGGTGATGTGAGTATCATCCCCCTAAACGTTGCCTCGATCTTGATTCAACAATCCGTCTAAAAACTATGAAACGTAAAAACCAAAACGTGATATACCGCTGGGAGTTTGTTCCCAACAAGTATACTTCATTCTGGAGATGATGGAAGAAGCAATGAATGGATTTTTTTAAAAATGGAGTTACCGAATAGAATACCGAAAGGATGAGTGAGGAGAAATGAAAGAAGAAAAAGAAAACAGACAAATAAAAAAAAAAAACCAGAACTTTCCCTCTCCCATGATTTACGAGCCTCCGAGAAAATGCAGAAAAAAGTAAACAAGGATTAGTCTTTGAAGGTCATAAATACCAAAATGTGGATGATTTTGAAGGTCATATATACCAAACTGTGGGTGATTTTGAAGGTCATATAGATCAAACTATGGGTGATTTTGAAGGTGATATAGATCACACTGGGTGATTTTGAAGGTCATATATATTAAAATGTGGGTGATTTTGAAGGTCATATATATTAAAATGTGGGTGATTTTGAAGTATATATACCAAAATGTGAGCGATTTTTAAGGTTATATATACCTAAATGTGGGTGATTTTGAAAGATATATTATATTAGATATATATTATATTATATATATATTATATTATATATATGCTATATATATTACATATATACCAAACTGTTTATGATTTTGAAGGTCATATGTACCAAACTGTGGGTGATTTTGAAGGTCATATATACCAAAATGTGGGAGGTTTTGAAGTTCATATATATCAAAGTGTGGATGATTTTGAAGTCCTTAAAAACTATACCGTGTGTGATTTTCAGATTCCAGAATTCACATCCTGACATCATACATGCTCCGCAGTATACTCCAACATCCACCGAAGAGTCTGTGTACTAATAGTTCCCATCAAATGTCGGTTGTTTATTATACGTTGTCTCCCACTTAGTTCAGATTTTCTTCCAGTACCCTTACTCTGTCCCAGGGTCATCAATCCCTGTACATGCAAAGTGTGTGTCATTTTGAAGTCCTTAGATACTATGCTGTATCAACTACGAAGACCGTCTTGGAAGGATACATAATGGGAAAAAAGAAAGAGAGGAAGACCAAGGCGAAGATGGCTGCAAGACATCGTTGATGATCTGCAAATGGACGCATCAGCAGCAGGGCATCTTGCTTACTAACGAGAGGCCTACAGGAGTGCTGTTAGAGAGGCAAAGTTCCACAAGGGACATGCAAATGACTGACTGACTGACTGATAAACTAGGAAAAAAGTAGGAACAGCTTTATTTCTTAACGATTACAACTTTGTCAATTGACAACTTTGTAGTCGTTAAGTAATAAAGCTGTTCCTATTTTTTTCCTAGTTTATACATTTTGGTATCACAGCTTTACTGCAATGCTTCGTGTATAGTTGTGTACTTAAACACTAATTATTGTGTAAATATTATACTGTGTGTGATTTTGAAATCCTTAAATACTATGCTGTGTGTGATTTTGAAATCCTTAAATACTATACTGTATGTGATTTTGAAGTCCTTAAATACTATACTGTGTGTGATTTTGAAATTCTTAAATACTATACTATGTGTGATTTTGAAGTCCTTAAATACTATACTATGTGTGATTTTGAAATCCTTAAATATTATACTGTGTGTGATTTTGAAATCTTTAAAGACTATGCTGTGTGTGATTTTGAAATACTTAAATACTATACTGTGTGTGATTTTGAAATCTTTTAATGTTATACTGTGTGTGATTTTGAAATCCTTAAATATTATACTGTGTGTGAGTTTGAAATCCTTAAATACTATACTGTGTGTGATTTTGAAATCCTTAAATACTATACTGTGTGTGATTTTGAAATCCTTAAATATTATACTGCGTGTGATTTTGAAATCCTTAAATACTATACTGCGTGTAATTTTGAAATCCTTAAATATTATACTGCGTGTGATTTTGAAGTCCCAACATTAAGGTGTGAGCGACCCTGAAGAAAACGTTATGAGATATCCCAATCAAGGAGAAATACTTGGAGATCATAAACACTTGCACTGGCTTTAAATTATAATAAATTAAGATACATAAACAACGGAAATCTTAAGTAAAAGAAAAGAAGATTGACTGCTCATATCTCCAAATATAATTGCAATGAAGTTTTCATTCAATTTTATTTATTATATTTCATCTGATGGCCATCAATGTTGATAAATCTTTCTAGCTGATTTTAGAATTTCGTAAATACTTAAATGATGTGCTGAAATTGCTTGCATTGCGTTTAGTACAATATGAAACCTGGAGTTCATCCAAGGAGACAAACTTTAATGAGTTGACACATTTTGATATGGCCTCAAAAGCTCCGCCCAGCGCACGAACGCACACTCGCACACACATACGTGACCAAACAGTCGATTCTAATCTACTGACCCAACTGTCTTGGAAGATGATATTCAGAAACTGTCACAGTATCAGGGAACATTGATAGGGTTCCCCAGTGAATTAGAAGACTGTTTCAAAGATTTAAACTCTTACTCTCAGCAATGAAGACAGTTCTGCAACATGGCGAGGTAGCTGTTGATTCTTCACAGGTCCTGTACTGTGACATTTTTTAAAGGCAGAACACCCACGAGTTTTTGTTGTGTTTCACACGCCTGATAAAACCAGGCCAAATGAGACAGGGAATCCAACCCCTACATCGCTCTGGTTGCCTGGAGGGCTTCCCTTGTTTTAAGGGAATATCCGAAGCCCTTCAAGGGAGGCCCACATGGGATGAAAACAGAATGGTTGATCAGTAGGGTGGGTAGTTCGAGAGGAAACAGTTTCCAACTCCAAGACCAGGCCTGTAGTTTCCAGTTCGGCTGTTGTGATGGCTGATTTGTCACAGACATATAACATTGTCTTAGAAGAACAGATCAACATATTAAGAAATTCATAAATCAACATATTAATAAATTCATATATCAGCATATTAAGAAATTCATAAATCAACATATTAATAAATTCATATATCAACATATTAAGAAATTCATAAATCAACATATTAAGAAATTCATAGATTAATATATTAAGGAATTCATGAAAATTCTCTTCTTCTTCTTTTTAATATTCTTCTTCTTCTTATCTCCTGAAACTGCGAACTGGTGTTTCTTTGGAGTTGATGCTGTGAAAATGTTGTTGCATAGCATCGTTCCGGATTAGGAGCTGATTATGGCAGCTATTTGTCTCAATCCATTAATGGAGATAAAATGCAGGTGTACAATGCTTCTTTATCAGACTCCACCGCCATGGGGACTATGGCGATCCCTGTCCTGTCAGCCAGGCCAGACCTGTTACTGAGGATATTACAGGAAAAGTGGGGCATGGCCTTGGTCAGCTATGGATCGCCAACCCTGACGCTAGAATGTCAGCTCTGGTTCTCCAACCCTGACGCTAGAATGTCAGCTCTGGTTCTCCAACCCTGACGCTAGAATGCCAGCTCTGGTTCTCCAACCCTGACGCTAGAATGTCAGCTCCGGTTCTCCAACCCTGACGCTAGAATGTCAGCCCTGATTCTCCAACCCTGACGCTAGAATGTCAGCTATGGGTCGCTGATTGCTAAATCGTACAGGTTATTCACCCCCCTGGAACTCTCCATCTCTGATGTAACTACAGAAAGCTGCTCTCTCGTGTTAACATTTCTCTTGTAACTTACGAAAAGCAGAATTTAGGGATGGCTAAGAAATTTGATTTTCGGACTTTGAAACTTTACTTTAGAAATATTTAACTCACTTTATGGAGCACCGTAGTGATTTTTTTTTTACTCCTGTGTATATATTTCGTGCTTACGTTAGTGTCCTTGTTGGTTTGGGAGCAATCTATAATGTTGAATGCCATTAACATCAACAGTGTGTCATACAGCTAAGTATTTAATTTTTATGGGGTGCTTTTAAAAAAAATAATGAGCAGTGAACTCTCGTCTTGCAAATGTTGTCAGTTTATACTCTACAAGCCAAAGGACGCATCTGAGCAGCTGGTTTTTGTGTTCACTGTTGTACTTCCAGCTTCTGTCCGTCATATTCCTACTTTCACGGGAGTTAATCGTTAATAACTCAGCGGAATGGAGATCATTGAGTTATCTACCCTGACTTAGTGTGGCATAGGGAAAAGAAGGAAAGAAAGTTGACAGAAAGAAGTAGGAACAATGAAATGGTTATAAAAGATTCCACTTTTGTTCTGATTTTTTTTTTTATAAAGGTGAATGTTAATCTTTAAAACAACCAATTTCGGCCAGACTGCCTTTATCAAAGACAAGAGGAAGATCATCATTATCATGTGCCGTGCCGACTGGCGTTGGCTATTATGCTTCTCCAGAGTATCCGATCCTTCATGCAGGCCATCAGCTCAGTTGGTGATCTCCTCTCACACCATGCCGTCAGACTGTCCAGGAAGATACAAACACGAAAAAATTATCTGCGATTCGCTCTCTCGAAACTGGGTAGACTATGGCCGCTGTAGGCCAAAGAGAAAATAAGAGAGGCAGCCAAGCGTGGAATACGGTCGGCTAGAAACTAGTGCAGCAGAAAGGAAGAAAAATGGGAGAACTGTACGAGAATAGCAGTATTGACCATTGCTGTCTCAAAGAACAGATGAGAAAGTGGAAAGGGACATGGAAAATGAACAAGAACAGAGATAAAGAACCAGTTACAGCTGAACCAAGGAAAGAGTTATTTAGACAAAGCTAAACTGAGATGAGGCGATGTTCTAGAGTTTTACAAGCAATCAGAAGAACAAGAGCAGACGGCATTGAATAAAATATCATGTTAGCCCTTTAGGATCCCTTTCATTATAATAAAAGGGATGGCGACTGCAGTAAAACTGGTTTAAATAAATAAGGTAGACAGAGGTGTATGGTGCAGTTTTACGAAGTGAGGGAGGGAGTGAGTAAGGTGAGGAAAAAAAAGTCCTCCCTCACTTTCTACTCGTTTTTTTCACACTTTACACACTCCCTCCCTCACTTTGTAAAACTGCACCATACACCTCTGTCTACCTTTCATTATAATGCTGAGGAAAAGGTTTGTGTGTCTTGCAGAAGATGTCAGTAAAGTGTTGTCAGAATCAAGTGAAGTGTTGTCAGAATCAAGTAAAGTGTTGTCAGAATCAAGTGAAGTGTTGTCAGAATCAAGTGAAGTGTTGCCAGAATCAAGTGAAGTGTTGTCAGAATCAAGTGAAGTGTTGTCAGAATCAAGTGAAGTGTTGTCAGAATCAAGTGAAGTGTTGTCAGAATCAATCTGCTAACAGTATACATCACAGTGCACCGCTTGCTTATTAGCACGTACGTGATATTACGGGATATGCTGCGGCGACCACAATGTCTGGCGTCGGAAAAGGACGTGTCGGTGGAACTGAGGTGGCTTCTGGCTAGCAAGTCCTTTAAGTTCTTTTCCTGTCTGTATGTCGCCAGTGGAGGTTCAGTAAAGCGTGCACGTGTATCACAGGTTCAGACTGGGGGAGAGGTAGATGACAATGGCGCAACAAGATAATTTTCATCGTCACACTGTAGGGATAGTATCTCAGAACCAGTTTCACTCTGTCAGAATGGCGGGAAGGTTTGGGAGAGGGGGCTTCCTGCCGGCTGAAAGAGTTATTTAGACACAGCTAAACTGAGAATTCAGACCGGCTGGGTGTAAATATCCGCCCTCTCTGCCTGACATGCCAGATCTTCATCAGTCTTCCTGGAATGCGAGCAGATGTTCCTTCCAGTGGATGTAGCAAAATTTTGAAGCACAGCAACATGTAGAATGGAGGGATAGTTATTGTGGTTATTTTTCAGTCTAAAAGGAGTTAAAGGCACGGGAAAGGATTTAGGGTGAATTACTTCTTTAGCAGGCTCCACCGCCATGGGGACTATAGCGATCCCTGCACATTAGCCCTGCGAGGCTTGCTTCTAGGGGTACCAACGGACTCTTGGTCACCTATGGTTCTCCAGCCATGTCAGCTATGGTTCTCCTGCCATGTCAGCTATGATTCTCCAGCCATGTCAGCTATGATTCTCCAGCCTGTCAGCTATGGTTCTCCAGCCATGTCAGCTATGGTTCTCCAGCCATGTCAGCTATGGTTCTCCAGCCACGTCAGCTATGGTTCTCCAGCCATGTCAGCTATGGTTCTCCAGCCACGTCAGCTATGGTTCTCCAGCCATGTCAGCTATGGTTCTCCAGCAATGTCAGCTATGTTTCTCCAGCCATGTCAGCTATGGTTCTTGTTGACTTGACGATATGCTGGACACTGCTTTGTTGAAGACTATTTCTATCATCATGGTTAGAGCGTAGCACCACCATCATCTGCAGTTTCTCTTAATTAACTGCTGCCTTTGTCAGGTCATCAAAAGCTGAATAGTTCTTACGTAATAATTTAGACTTGGTATTTCTATCATAAACTGCATCGATGAAACAGTCTATAATCTAGTTTTGGATTTGTGCACTGTATAACTCTGACTGTTGAAAACATTCCGTTGCTACTTTCACGCATCGTTCAACCAGCATTTGTATGTTCTCGTCACCTTCTTGCTCCATATCATAAAGTTTCTTGAGTGCTCTATATGCGAATCTGTCCCTGTTCCGAAACTTTTAAGCAGCTCACTCTTGAGTTGAGAGTACCTTACTTCACTGCTTGAGTTCAGCTGTCTGTAAACGAAGTCAGTCACTGTCTCTTTTGATGTCTGTAGCAGTATCTTCGTCTTCGTTGCATCGTTGAGATGATGTGCAAAAGCAAACTTCTCCACCTGTTCAAACCATAAGTCTATCTTACTTGCCTCACCTGCAAACGACGATACATAATCTTTCAACCCCTATGTAGACATTGTAATGTTCATGTTGCTGACCATTTCGGCACACTGCTGAACTGGAAGAAGTGATGAGTTTTGAATATCTTGAATCACTACTAACTAATAATGGAGATACAATGAGGGAAATTAAAAGGAGGACATCTGTCGCTCTTCAGAAAGTAAAACAAATAAAGAATCTATGAAGAGGAGCAGACAGAACCACAAAAATAAGATTTTTAAGGGCATGCATCTTTCCCATCGCAACATATGCCTGTGAGACCTGGACACTTAACAAAACAGCTGAGAAACACATAAATGCCTTTGAATGTAAATGCTACAGAAGAGTTCTCCAAATATCGTGGACACAAAAAAGAACAAATATATCTATACTACAAGAGTTGGTATTGAAGAAAGCTGGCTAGAAAAGAGGATTAAAGAGAGAAAACTTAAATATTTTGGACACATTAAACGTCATGATAATTTAGAGAAGACCGTATTGGAAGGGTACATAATGGGAAAAAGAAAGAGAGGAAGACCAAAACGAAGATGGCTGCAAGACATCGTTGACGATCTGCAAATGGATGCAGCAAGCAGCAGCAGGCCATCTTGCTCACAACCGAGAGGCCAACAGGAGTGCTGTTTGGGAGGCAAAGTTCCGCAAGGGACATGCAAATGAATGAATGAATGCTGAGATGACACAATGTCCATACTCGTTGTTTCAACTGTTAACTTTTTTTGTTCTTCTGTAGTACTGATGGCCATTTTGACGATGATCCACGACTTAAGATTCAGTGAAGTAATATCCAAAATGAATGAAAATACTGCAAATCTAATTAATAAATCCATTTTGTCAGAATACTTTTTCATTTTGCAGTCAGTTGGAACAGTTATTGCAGAAATTTCTCCTACAATTTAACATACTGCTTGCCTTTCGCCATCCTGCTATCGACTCTCTCTCTCTCTCTCTCTCTTTCTTCTTCACCATTTTTGTCTACACTAAACAGTAAACGATGAGTTGAATATCACTCAGCACAACTTCATCCTTGGCTTGACCTTGATCCGTGACTTAGAAAATAAACTGACAAAGAACATCGTTAAGCTTGGAAATTTAAGGTATTGTATTATTTAAGGTAACTTATACTTCAGACAGAGTGTGCAGGGTACTAAACGTAAAATATTTATTCTGATATTATATTTATTATTAATTAATTATTGTTTTATTAATCATGTAGCGATTTTGAGTTTGATTTGGGAAATGAGTTTGCGAGATGATGAGTAAATGATTATTTACTTAATACTTCTTACTTTTTAACTCTTGTATACTTTATCTCGTTTTTTATGTTCTCCACTTAATATTTCATCTCGCTTCTCACCCCCAATCTCACTTCTTCATCTTTTAACTTTAGTCATTCTTTATCGCCGTCAAATGGCCGTCAGTGGAGATTTCTCTGGTGCTCATGGCTAAAATCGCTAGCCTAATGTAATGAGATGGTGCCTAATGAAGTACAGCTGTGCCTGGAACACTTTCAATTACCGAGCCTCTCCTGACGATCCTACCCAGGTTCTTTTTTCCTCCATCAGCTGGTGCTCATTTAAGCTCCCCTAAATAACCTTTGTGGCTGGAAAATGAACTTATCATACCAGTCATTCTCTAGCTCCTCCAACAATCAATAAATAATCAGAAGGCATAAATGTGATCCAGGAAAAATAAGGGTTTACTTTATTAACATCACCAGACACCACACACGTTTACACCAGACACCACACACGTTTATACCAGACACCACACACGTTTATACCAGACACCACACACGTTTATACCAGACACCACACACGTTTATACCAGACACCACACACGTTTCAACCCCTATGTAGACATTGTAATGTTCATGTTGCTGACCATTTCGGCACACTGCTGAACTGGAAGAAGTGATGAGTTTTGAATATCTTGAATCACTACTAACTAATAATGGAGATACAATGAGGGAAATTAAAAGGAGGACATCTATCGCTCTTCAGAAAGTAAAACAAATAAAGAATCTATGAAGAGGAGCAGACAGAACCACAAAAATAAGATTTTTAAGGGCATGCATCTTTCCCATCGCAACATATGCCTGTGAGACCTGGACACTTAACAAAACAGCTGAGAAACACATAAATGCCTTTGAATGTAAATGCTACAGAAGAGTTCTCCAAATATCGTGGACACAAAAAAGAACAAATATATCTATACTACAAGAGCTTGGTATTGAAGAAAGCTGGCTAGAAAAGAGGATTAAAGAGAGAAAACTTAAATATTTTGGACACATTAAACGTCATGATAATTTAGAGAAGACCGTATTGGAAGGGTACATAATGGGAAAAAGAAAGAGAGGAAGACCAAAACGAAGATGGCTGCAAGACATCGTTGACGATCTGCAAATGGATGCAGCAAGCAGCAGCAGGCCATCTTGCTCACAACCGAGAGGCCAACAGGAGTGCTGTTTGGGAGGCAAAGTTCCGCAAGGGACATGCAAATGAATGAATGAATGCTGAGATGACACAATGTCCATACTCGTTGTTTCAACTGTTAACTTTTTTTGTTCTTCTGTAGTACTGATGGCCATTTTGACGATGATCCACGACTTAAGATTCAGTGAAGTAATATCCAAAATGAATGAAAATACTGCAAATCTAATTAATAAATCCATTTTGTCAGAATACTTTTTCATTTTGCAGTCAGTTGGAACAGTTATTGCAGAAATTTCTCCTACAATTTAACATACTGCTTGCCTTTCGCCATCCTGCTATCGACTCTCTCTCTCTCTCTCTCTCTCTCTCTCTCTCTCTCTTTCTTCTTCACCATTTTTGTCTACACTAAACAGTAAACGATGAGTTGAATATCACTCAGCACAACTTCATCCTTGGCTTGACCTTGATCCGTGACTTAGAAAATAAACTGACAAAGAACATCGTTAAGCTTGGAAATTTAAGGTATTGTATTATTTAAGGTAACTTATACTTCAGACAGAGTGTGCAGGGTACTAAACGTAAAATATTTATTCTGATATTATATTTATTATTAATTAATTATTGTTTTATTAATCATGTAGCGATTTTGAGTTTGATTTGGGAAATGAGTTTGCGAGATGATGAGTAAATGATTATTTACTTAATACTTCTTACTTTTTAACTCTTGTATACTTTATCTCGTTTTTTATGTTCTCCACTTAATATTTCATCTCGCTTCTCACCCCCAATCTCACTTCTTCATCTTTTAACTTTAGTCATTCTTTATCGCCGTCAAATGGCCGTCAGTGGAGATTTCTCTGGTGCTCATGGCTAAAATCGCTAGCCTAATGTAATGAGATGGTGCCTAATGAAGTACAGCTGTGCCTGGAACACTTTCAATTACCGAGCCTCTCCTGACGATCCTACCCAGGTTCTTTTTTCCTCCATCAGCTGGTGCTCATTTAAGCTCCCCTAAATAACCTTTGTGGCTGGAAAATGAACTTATCATACCAGTCATTCTCTAGCTCCTCCAACAATCAATAAATAATCAGAAGGCATAAATGTGATCCAGGAAAAATAAGGGTTTACTTTATTAACATCACCAGACACCACACACGTTTACACCAGACACCACACACGTTTATACCAGACACCACACACGTTTATACCAGACACCACACACGTTTATACCAGACACCACACACGTTTATACCAGACACCACACACGTTTACATCAGACACCACACACGTTTACACCAGACACCGCACACGTTTATACCAGACACCACACACATTTACATCAGACACCACACACGTTTATACCAGACACCACACACGTTTACATCAGACACCACACACGTTTACATCAGACACCACACACGTTTACATCAGACAACGTATAGACACACTCAGTAGATCTCTCCACGGCAATTCAGCAGCACGCGCCAGAAATATGAGGGTGCCATGACACATCAACACGAAACACGCACAAGCGGCACTTCCAGTGACGGACTTAACATTTCACTATCTCTGCTAATCTCTTGTCTTCATTCTTTCTCTTAGAATACAAGAGTGACGGACTTAACATTTCACTATCTCTGCTAATCTCTTGTCTTCATTCTTTCTCTTAGAATACAAGAGTGACGGACTTAACATTTCACTATCTCTGTTAATCTCTTGTCTTCATTCTTTCTCTTAGAATACAAGAGTGACGGACTTAACATTTCACTATCTCTGTTAATCTCTTGTCTTCATTCTTTCTCTTAGAATACAAGAGTGACGGACTTAACATTTCACTATCTCTGCTAATCTCTTGTCTTCATTCTTTCTCTTAGAATACAAGAGTGACGGACTTAACATTTCACTATCTCTGCTAATCTCTTGTCTTCATTCTTTCTCTTAGAATACAAGAGTGACGGACTTAACATTTCACTATCTCTGCTAATCTCTTGTCTTCATTCTTTCTCTTAGAATACAAGAGTGACGGACTTAACATTTCACTATCTCTGCTAATCTCTTGTCTTCATTCTTTCTCTTAGAATACAAGAGTGACGGACTTAACATTTCACTATCTCTGCTAATCTCTTGTCTTCATTCTTTCTCTTAGAATACAAGTTCATCATTAATTTAGAACTGGCTACACTCCCTTCATACACATATGAGCTAACTTGCAAATTCAGACATATCACATATATTCGCAGAAACTCTGCCTGGCCCAACATATAAAACACGTAAATTCAACCCTGGTGATTTAATCATGAAAATGAACGATCGTTAATAAATCTCGAGCATCAGACACTGAGCAGCACACCCACGTGCGCTGCCCACAGACATAGAAATCACATTCCAGTGTCTGTAAATCAAAAGTTAAACTTGTGCATTCATGAAGCATGATAATGAAAAGTAACAATGATGAAAAAAGTATGCATTTCAACGCCTTAACTCACTAAACACATCTTTAAATACTCAATACTGAACACTTCTCACAGTAACTTCTCACATCACATCTTACACAACTCTGGCATCGACATACAAAAACTTACGTAGAAGAACGTCACTCACATGAGCCGGCTGGAACAGCACCTGGGTTCATAGCTAGACAATCCTTGCATTCCACGTCACAAATATATAATTGATAACTTCATAAGACACATAAGACATACCACGACATGGCTCCCCCAGACCTACTTGCTGCCGCCACGAGCTCTACACCAAGACTGTCCCTAGTTCAACACATTACGACCACCTGACCAAATACTTCATGTGACCAGGTTGGGGGGGGGGACCCAGACAGCTGTGAAATAGGCAATAGGCCAACCCTTGACCCTCTACAACGGCCGAATTTCGAAGAACCAGGCCTAGTCCATTCCAAATTCTCCAGCTATGTCAGCTATGGTTCTCCAGTCATGTCAGCTATGTTTCTCCAGCCATTCCAGCTAAGCTTGTTATGGTTCTCCAGCCATGTCAGCTATGTTTCTCCAGCTATGTCAGTTATGGTTCTCCAGCCTGTCAAAAATGGTTCTCTAGCCTGTCAGCTATGTTTCTCCAGCTATGTCAGTTATGGTTCTCCAGCTATGCCAGCTATGGTTCTCTAGCCTGTCAGCTATGTTTCTCCAGCTATGTCAGTTATGGTTCTCAAGCCTGTCAGCTATGTTTCTCCAGCTATATCAGCTATGGTTCTCCAGCTATGTCAGCTATGTTTCTCTAGCTATGTCAGCTATGTTTCTCCAGCTATGTCAGCTATGGTTCTCCAACTATGTCAGCTATGGTTCTCCAACTATGTCAGCTATGTTTCTCCAGCTACGTCAGCTATGGTTCTCCAGCTATGTTTCTACAGCTATGTCAGTTATGGTTCTCCAGCTATGTCAGCTATGTTTCTCTAGCTATGTCAGCTATGGTTCTCCAGCTATGTCAGCTATGTTTCTCCAGCTATGTCAGCTATGTTTCTCTAGCTATGTCAGCTATGTTTCTCCAGCTATGTCAGCTATGTTTCTCTAGCTATGTCAGCTATGTTTCTCCAGCTATGTCAGCTATGTTTCTCTAGCTATGTCAGCTATGTTTCTCTAGCTATGTCAGCTATGTTTCTCCAGCTATGTCAGCTATGGTTCTCCAACTATGTCAGCTATGGTTCTCCAACTATGTCAGCTATGGTTATATATATATATATATCCTTACTCCATCTATCCACAATATCAGTAGCGTTCTCTTGAGTCAGTGACCTTTACTTTTGTTCTGAATTTCTCATAAAGGTGATTGTTAATCTTTTTTTTTTAAAATTCATACAAACTAACCTAAATGAAAAGTACAAGAAATAATTAATTTTAATAACAGTGAACAAGTAACCATGTATATAACTGATTGCAAAATGTAAAAAAAAAAAAAATTAAAGGAACAAAAATTATCTTACAATATATCTCAGAAAATGCTAGATCGCAATGTTTAACAAAATAAATCATACAGATATAAGCAGGGCAAAGTTTTTATACTCTCTCTCTCTCTCTCTCTCTCTCTCTCTCTCTCAACACTCACAAAGTAAGTCTATCCATTCCTCTCCACCATTTTCGTAATATTTCAAAACTCTGCGTGTAGATCAGAATCTATAATGTCCTTAGCGCAGTAAGTGTGAAATATCACAACTTTTCAGCTGTGCCATGTAAAGAACCCTGACAAAACCCTGACAAAACCCTGACTCTAATTTCTGACCTCCCTTTTCGAATCTGCCAACAACAAAGATAAACACTGAGCTGTATGCTTATAATGGCGGCCCATATTTCTTCCTACACTTGTTATCTCTAGCGTATGGATGGGCTAGGTCAAAATGTGTGCCAACAACTTATTATCAAAACAACAATTTAGTTTATTCCAGACTGTTGTTGTTGTTCCCAGAGCAGTTTTGTTTACGGTCTTGTGATAATCTGGTGCAGACAGTTACAACAGTTTAGATTTTCCTCGTATGTATGTGCGCAGTTATTTCCTGCATTGAACCTGTGAGTAAGAGAGACATGCAACAGTTTATTTCAACTTTGTTATTTCAGTTTTGTTATTTCAGTTTTGTTATTTCAATTTTGTTATTTCAGTTTTGTTATTTCAGTTTTGTTATTTGAACTCTAATCATGTTTGTTATAATGCATAACGTATTTGCACGGGCTGGTGTTGATTGTCTGGAACTCAGAGGAAGTTGTACGATGAGAGGCAGAATGTCAGAGCGGTCTGCCTGCCCATTTCTTCACCCTTTGCAAATAAAATTCAATCAGTAAAACGAACTAATTTATCAGTTACATACACGAAGATGAGTCGATGTTGTCCCAGTGAGATGCACAAAACCAAACTTCTAAGAAAGTTTCACAACGAAAGAGGACATGTTTTTTTCCCTATTTCGTTAGCTAAGCCTTTGTGATGCTGACTGCAGCCAAGTTCACTCCCCCCTCCCCCGATAAATGAAGAAAGATTACATCATGGCGGCTATAGTTTACCAAAGCTAACATTTCACTTCACATATGACACTACCTTCACTCCTCGAAGGACTTTCCAGAGAGCTTTAATTAGAACATTTCAATGCGCTTTACATGTCAGCTAGTGCACGTTTACCAGACGCCTGAACTCCCAAATCTTTGTCTGCGGAGTAGCGCACGCTTTAAAGCAGGCATTTTCAATGACTCCTTAAGCCAGACATGGGCAACCCTTTTTCTTTTTTGTCTCGGAAAGCTAAGAAAGACTTTTTGTTATCTTCACACCGGCTACACACGTTTAAAAAATGTCAAACTAGAGAAGCTCATAGTAGCAAAACACACATAATTAAATGAGAGAGAGAGAGAGAAAGAGAGAGAATGAATGAATGAATGAATAATTTTTACTCTTCAAGGGTACAGAATTGGGCACGCAGGCCCGTCTTACATTCTGCCCTTCATCACTCCATCTTTCATTCTTCCCACACACTCGATTTAATACAAATATACAAATTAAATTAGGAAAAAACATATCAAAAGAGTGTAAGATTTAACTATTACATTCGAAGTAAAAGAGAAGAAGTAATTAACCTAATTAAATAGCTCTCGCGCACACATACACACACAGACGTATACATAAACAAAAATACATTGTAAATACAGATCTTCTAACATATGTTTTTTAACAGACATTTAAATAATTTCTAACAATATCTAACAAGTTGCTTTTCTAACTATGTCATTTTAGTACTTGATGGTTGGCGAGTCACGTGTTGAGAGAGTGCTGGTTATTTTATGGAGGCATATAATTACAAGCAAGTAAATAATGAAACAGGTTTGAGTTAAAGGATGAAGTATTACCAATGGATTTTAAATGGTAGGGGAGGGTGTTCCAGAGCTGTACTGCAGAGTATGCAAGGCTTTTCTTGTACAGATCAATCCTGGGTTTAGGAAGAAGACAGTTTTTTAAACGCTGGCTATGTTTAGTATTATACGTAAAGAGTGACCACAAGTAAGGCGGAGCATTGTGCGACAGAATTCTGTGAACAAACTTAACTTTGTTAAAAATGATTCTATTTTTGAGGGGTAGAATTTTGAGTTGTTTGTGTTGATCTACAGTCTGTACTGGGTGTTTGTCACAAAAAGATTTCATGCTCGCTTGTGAATGGAGCCTTTTTGTGTTTGAGACTGAGCATCCATCCCAGATTGTGGAACAGTAATCTAAGTGTGTTTGTATGTGTGATATGTAGTATATCTTTCTTGTGTCTTTGTTGATAAATTGTTTAATTTTGGCTAATTGGTAAACTTTCTGTGCAATCAAATTTGTTAGGTTATGTACGTGAGAATTCCAAGTTAAATGCTGATCAATGATGAGTCCTAGGGTTTTATGTTCATGAACATTTTCTATTGCCTTAGTCCCAGCACAAAGCTGTAGTGAAGTTTTTGTTGCATTCTGCAGTTTCTGTCTTGTAGTGATGAGCATGGATTTTGTTTTGTTGGTGTTTATCAACATATCATTTTTATTACTTCATTTAATCAAACTGTTTATATCATTTTGGAGCGTTGTCTGTAGTTTATTGATGTCATAGTCACTATCGTAAACAGTACAGTCATCAGCGAAAAGATCACATGAAGAGTCCTTTAAATGTAATGGTAGGTCGTTAATATAGGTAGCAAAGAGAAGAGGACCAAGAATGGAGCCTTGAGGAATATCGGTATCAACCACAGACGAGCCAGATATTTTGTTTCTAAAGCAAACTACTTGTTTTCTACCTGAGAGAGAGAGAGAGAGAGAGAGAGAGAGAGAGAGAGAGAATTTGAAAGAAAACGTGATTACATTACATTAAGACAGTAAGAAACTCTGGTTTGTGAAGTTACTAAACGGTCAAAATTGGTCAAGGGTGACCTAAATGTGCTTTAAGCTAATTGTAAGCGTTTCTGCGTCACCTGTTTGGGCTTGGAAGTGGAGGCTATTGTATTAGAGACGACACAAAGATCTTTTTTTATATTAGAGACGACACAAAGATCTTTTTTAATATTAGAGACGACACAAAGATCTTTTTTTATATTAGAGACGACACAAATATTTTTTGTGTGTTAGAGACGACACAAAGATCTTTTTTGTATTAGAGACGACACAAAGATCTTTTTTATATTAGAGACGACACATGGATCGTTTTTTGTATTAAAAACGACAAAAAGATCTTCTTATATTAGGAACGACACAAATACCTTGTTATATTATACAGACCACACAAAGATCGTCTTGTATAACGATATGAACGACACAAATACCTTGTTGCATTAGACACGACACAAAGATCGTCACGTAGTAGAGACGACACAAATACCTTGTTGTATTAGAGACGACACAGATACCTTGTTGTATTAGAGACGACACAGATACCTTGTTGTATTAGAGACGACACAGATACCTTGTTGTATTAGAGACGACACAGATACCTTGTTGTATTAGAGACGACACAAATACCTTGTTGTATTAGAGACGACACAAATAACTTGTTGTATTAGAGACGACACAGATACCTTGTTGTATTAGAGACGACACAAATACCTTGTATTAGAGACGACACAACGATCTTCTTGTATTAGAAATGACAAAAAGATCTTCTTGTATTTGAGACGACACAAAGATCTGTGCCGACCAGCCACGACTCTCATCGTTATGTTCCCGCTGTCGCGTGGTTTTGCTGCGTTAATTCTTTCATCGGATTTGAGAAGGATATGAAGCTCAAGATAACAGAACTTGCCAAAAAAAAAAAAAAGGTTATTCCATAGATCAACATATGCATTATTCATAGATTTTGAGAAAGCCTTTGACAGTGTCAACAGAGATGCACTGTGGAAAATCCTAAGATGGCATGGCCTCCCCCATAAAATAGTTAATGTAATCAAAGCCCTATACGAGGGTTTTCAGTGCAAAGTTATCTGTGGAGAACATACCTCCAGCAGCTTTAGGGTACAAACAGGAGTGAAACAGGGATGTGTACTATCACCAACATTATTTATCTTGGCAGTAGACTGGTTAATGAAGGAGGCAACATCAGACAAACGCAGAGGATTACAATGGACCCTTAACACAGTGCTGGAGGACCTTGACTTTGCGGACGACATTTGTCTATTATCAAGCAGTCACAAAGATATGCAAGATAAAATAAACAAGTTAACCCAGAATGCAAACAACATAGGACTAAAGATCAACGTAGGAAAGACAAAGTTAATGAAGCAAAATGTGAACAACAGAAATGTACTCAGAGTAGATAAGAAGTTAGTGGAGGAAGTCAACGAATTTGTATACCTTGGCAGCAGAGTAGTAGAAAATGGAGACAGCACAGAGGACATCAACAGCAGACTTACTAGAGCAAACCAGGCTTTTGCAATGCTACAGAATATATGGAAATCAAATAAACTAAGCATAAATATGAAAATCAGGATATTTAAGAGTAATGTTCTAAGTGTACTACTCTATGGGAGTGAATGCTGGAAAATCACCAAAACCATAGAAAACAAGTTGAATTCTTTCCAGACTAAATGTTTACGTAGAATTAAAAAAATATTTTGGCCAAACACCATAAGAAATAACATCTTATTGGTAGAAATGCAGATGAAACCACTGACAACAATTATTGAGGAAAGACGCTGGCGATGGTTGGGACATGTGCTCCGAATGACTGACAACTCACTACCAAAAATAGCACTAAGATGGACACCACAGGGGAGCAGAAGTAAGGGTAGACCAAAAGAGACATGGAGAAGAACAACAGAAAGGATGTTGAGCAATAGAGGGCTCACCTGGGCAAGAGCAGAAAAAAACGCGAAAGACAGGCATTTGTGGAAAACCCTTGCGGAAGCCCCATGTGCCCTGGGCACTTAAGGTTCAGAGAGAGAGATTCCATAGATCCTCTCTGTGAATAAAATAAAACAAAACAACCACCAAACGTTCATCGGTGTTAGCCTTCACATCAATTTTAAAGTTTTGGAAAATATATGTTGTTATTGGATTATTTAAGGTCATTTTGGTGCTTCATTGAGATATGGGAGAATGACGAACCAAACCACGGCTTGTTTGAGAATCCCAATTCCCAGTCCACTTTCATTTCCAAACTATCCCAACTACAACTATACGTCGGGAACACGGCTAATCTTAGCCTTCAGCTTAGAGTGGGACCCTGCTACAGCTTCACCTTGTCCCTGCTTCTATACTGCCCGCCCCCGACCAACATTTAAACCAGGATTCTTTACCCTCATGGCCAGTTATTTGTCGGCTAACCCCTTGCAAAAACATATTAAACAACTATTACTCCACCCAAAATTCACAGAAAGAAGCCATTACACAATAATAAACACATTCCTCAGAGCGTCCCCTTTACACCCCCCATTTTACACCTGAAATGTACAACCGAATGCTTGACAGTCTGTCCTGGCATTCTTCTCTTCTATGTCATACCTCCATTGCCACCACAGCTACCAGCTCTCCCGTCATCTCAGGACAGGTCACATAACAGTCCTATTCTCTTTTTTAAAAACTCACACTCGGACCTATGCCCGCATCCCCACACATAAACGACATCCATCAATAACATCAAATCCACACTTAATATATCTTAATAATATCTTAAAAGAACAATCATTTCATCTTGTGGCTCAAACTAAAAGAACACACAATCACACAGATCCATAACATTTCTATAAACAAGGAACAATGTGAGCTACAAAATAATGTCTCCACTGCACTGCAGATAACACTTAAATCACATGCGCGCAGCACAACACATAACAACACATCAGTGCCACGTCTCTCACAATACATCTTTGACAAGAAATGTAACCTCAACAAAAAAAAAAGTAATATTATCCAGCTTATCCCTCAGTGAAACTTGACAATTTATAACTCATTAGTTTTTTCTTCCTCAACAAGTTAGTTCATACAAGAAAAGTAACACTTAGACTTTAGACACCATATTCTCTGACTGGACATTACCGGACACTTACATCCACGGACATATCATGACTTACACAAACAAGGCGGCTAGGTCAGCACCCTGAGATTATCGCTGACAAGGCAGTCATACTTACAACCACCTAACCTTGATCACAACATTTATCACTTCAAGGTAAAACAGAATAATAGCTCCCCAGTTAAGACTGTTGTAAAGCGTGTGATATCACCCGCACAGCTCTAAGAGAAATTAGGTCATGGATATATTTTCTCTCCATATCGAACTCACGGTTTAATTTGTTTCACCGATCGCCATGGTTACCAGGACGTATAGCTTAGTTGTTATATTTTGGAACGAGAATAAAATAATTAGTTAACGAGCTTTTCACGCACAGCTTAATTTAATAATTACTTTACAGGATATTAATAATTATCCCCTTTACGGCTATAAAGTAACATTTGTAGGAGATTGCGGCTTGGGCCAAAAAAAAAAGTGTGAGGGGGGGGGGGGTATATATAAACTCTAAAGCCTATAAATCTTGGCATACAGTGAACAAAAAACAATGGTATCCTAATAGAAACAATCCTACTCCTAATAAAACAATGGTATTCCTATGAACAGTCTTTCGTTGTATCAACTAATGCATCTTGAGCATGCGTCATAAATCTTGGATATTCTTTATCCCGAAAGAAAATTACAAAGAGAAGAATTGCACAAGAAAGCTTCTATTACTACGGTCGAAGGCCCCATACAAAGACGTGCTATAAAATAGAGAAGCGTTTGTGAAAATGGACGAGTGGATAGTCATAGTTGTATTGTACTTTACACTATAGATACCTCCTTTATAATCAAATACGGTCATGCTCCGATTTACAACCGACTGAATTACGTTCTTTCGTACTTACAGACAAGGTCTCAAATGAAAACACGGAATGTTTAAAGTGTTGTGATTCATTTTATGTGTAATTTACAAACATTTGCTGTTCTGTATACACTATACATTTTACCATAAGACAAGAGAAGGAGATCAACAAGCATAAAGCACCATAATTTGATGAATACAGAATGTGTGCACATGGGCATGTATCAGTCAGTCAGTCATTTGCATGTCCTTTGAGGAACTTTGCCTCCCTAACAGCTCTCTTGTAGGCCTCTCGGTTGTAAGCAAGATGCCCTGCTGCTGATGCATCCATTTGCAGATTATCAACGATGTCTTGCAGCCATCTTCGCCTTGGTCTTCCCTTCTTTTCTTTTCCCATTGTGTATACCTTTTCAAGACGGTCTAAATTCTCTAAATTCGTGGGAATGTATACAGCGCGCGCGCACACACACACACACACACATATAGTGTCATTAAAAAAGTTTTTACGATTTGACTCTTTATATAAGGTTCATATTTTGTGACTAATTCATAACAGTTACTGTGTTAATTTGTATTCTGTTAGCATTTTAAAGCGATAGGAAACATGTCTGTTCATCTTGCAACATTTTGTAGTAGTGAAATGTACTTAATATCCGATCCCCACACACAATATAACATACAACAAAAAATGCGACCAGATCTTCTTCCGGCTAGATCGACTTACAGCCAATCCCAAAAAACGGCCGTAAGTCGGTGCATGACTCTTTTACTTCACCAAAAACTTACAGTCTGCCAGTAATGCGAAACGAACTATTAGACATCCAAGTGAAAGGAAAAGCAATACCGATATTTGTATCATGAAAGGTGTCGTAGATGATCAATTCACGTAGAATAGATAGCTATGAATTCTATGCTAGAAGAAAAAAAGAATGTCACCCCATGCTATTCAAACTGATCCCCAAAGTTTCAACTTTACGTGGTTTGATCGTCAAAAGACTTAGAATATTAAATGTTCTACACTGCAAACAGAAGTATTGGCATGATTTATTTACGATACTTTTTCATCACCTGTTCTCAGCTGGGCTACATGGAGTTCTAGGGTTCTTAAACAGTCAAGAAGGATTCATCATTTCAGGTTTAAATCTCGTAGAACACTGGAAATGTGTGGAGTTTTAAATTTAGTACGAAGTGGCTGTGGAGTGCGGGGTTGAGAGGAATGGGGGTGAGAGGCAGGGAGAGAAGGGATGTATACTAAGCGGGAAGTTACCGCTGGTTTTCAGGGAGCGGGGGGGGGGGGGGGGGGGGGGGGCGGGGGGCAGAACCAAATTTAGGCCGACCTAACCGATTCAGCCTCGTTGGGCCCATGTGAACGGTCATGCAGGGTTCCCACGAGTGTACGTGGTGGGGACGAAGCGTCACCGTTCACGTGATCCAGATGGATGGAAGGTCCATATATAAAGAAAGAAAGCGTGACGGGAAGGAGAGACAAACATAGCCATCAGGCATGGCAGGGGTTGATTTCGTTTCGTCTGTGTTAGCCCCAGCCCACCTGATACTGTTCTATCAGTGCGTTGTGGATTAATTATGTGCTGTGTAATTTATATCATTATCGTCGTGTGTGGAGATTTCGATGATTCCTGTAGATATATTAGTGCATTGGCACAAAGGAGGAATTATATGTCATTATTTCAGTGCGTGGGCACAATAGAGGAGTTATATGTCATTATTTCAGTGCGCTGGCACAAGAGAGGAGTTATATGTTATATATTAGTGCACTGGCACACAAGAGGAGTTAATGGTCATGATAGTTCAGTGCGTTGGCACAAAAAGTGGGAGATATATGTCATGATATTTCAGTGCGTTGGCACAACATGGAGATGATATGTAGTGTATGTGGTGGTGGATTCATAGCAGCAGTGGCTGGAATATGTTAATCAGTGCTTTGGCACCATTTTACGATGAATGTATGTTTTGCTTAGGAGGGCCAGGAGAGCCCAGGCCAGCCCGCCTATCTGATTCAGTTACATATTAGAGTATTATGCATTATTATTGATATCATACATGTTCATTCATGACGATATATGTTGATGTCTTGCGCATGTAATGCTGTGTGATGTGATATGGTATGTAGTGTGTATTGATCTATTTTGATTGCTTGACTTTGTAATGTGTAATGCATGTCATGTCATTGGTTGAATGAATGTAAATACGCTGCATGCGTACAGTATACTTGGATGGAAGATCCGGGGTTCTAGATGAGATGGATTTATGCCTGACCACCCAGTACGGTAGTACATAGGCCATGGATTTGGGATTGCAATTTCAGGTCCTGTCCCTCCCCTAAAATGTCCCCATTATAATAGGATTTTGCCGTGGTGCATCTTGAAATAACAGGGTAATCTTTTGGTGACACAGACTTTGCTGTGTATATGACACTCGTTAGCTGGGCCGTGTCGACATAAGTTGTGCTGATTCACGTTACGCACGTGAATATCAGGTCGACTTCCATCTTGCTCTTCGAGAGTTGAGGTTACTGGACTAGTTACACACATAATTCCAGCTCTCACTCTCACCTGCTGGATTAGTTGCACACTGTTCCAGATATACTTCTCATCCAGGCTCGTTCAAAACCTCACGTTGACGACAACTGGTACAGATACTCAGGTAAATCCTGGGTAACGGTGACTTGGAACATTTATTGATGGAATGATGATAATGCTGATGAAAATAACATTAAATTCGACTGCCGGCTGGTTATCAGGTGGCCAGCCCATTCATACGTACAACTAAAATGTTCATCTGTTCCACGAAGACATCACACAGCTCGACAAAACACGTCCACACAGTTACACGTTCAAACCAAGACTAAAACTCCACGGACTCAGCATTGCCCCTACAATTTCCTGTCACGGGTTTTGCAGCCCACGTGACCTCGAAGAATCTCAACAGGAGAAAATTGAAAAGGAAAAACCTATAATAATGCCCTTACTATCATTGTTACACGAATACTGCTATACCCATTGTGGACTTAGAGCCCCGCTAAGTTGACACCCCCGCGCTGAAGACACTCTACACTCAATAATGTTTTGACATTATAATAATGCCCAAGTCTGTGTCGCGTGGTAAGTTCTTCCTTGTTCCTTCCCTCACTTCACCGACGTAGTTCTTCTCCCTTGTACTCTAATATGGCCGCACATCACAGTCACGTGATCTCACCACTCATGGAATTCCCCAGTAATTGTCCAGCATATGGTGGAACAGTCTGGTTAAAACACGAGAAAAGAAAGTTAACATTAGCTTCTGCGATGTAGGACACGTGGCCGCTGGGCTGTGATTACAAGAGTATAAATGTCGGCGAAAAGATTTTCACTACCGAACGAGATTTTTATGACTTGAGGTATCAAATTTCTGCAATAAGCCCTGACCAGTCTCTGTTATGGCTATTACTTTGGGTTGGACAACTATTTTTCCTCCAAGAATGTGTGTATGTGGTGTGTGCGTGTGAGTGTGTGGTGTGTACGCGCGGAG
Organism: Achatina immaculata; assembly: GCA_009760885.1. Classification (NCBI taxonomy): domain Eukaryota; kingdom Metazoa; phylum Mollusca; class Gastropoda; order Stylommatophora; family Achatinidae; genus Lissachatina; species Lissachatina immaculata. The sequence continues at coordinate 27,159,376 of CM019708.1, forward strand.
ATGTTTATCCAGTTTATAGTTCATGCACGGGTGCTTCTTTAACGCGTGGCCTGTTCAATGATTCATGGCATCCATTGTCCCACTTCCGTACAGCAAGCATTGAAGGCGGATATTTATTACGATAAGTGCTTTTTTACGTTGTTTTGTTTTTCGTTTAAAAAGGCAACACTTTAATTCTTGTTGTTGAATTTAAGACTTTTTAGTTAGATATATTTCATATTTAATTATCTTCCATTAATGTTATAGCTGAACAAGATGTCACAGCCAAATAGATTTAGAGATATATGAACAACATAAAAGTGACAGTCAGAAGCGAACTTGAAGGAACAAAAACATCCAGACAGAGAAATACAAAATGGTGGTTTAGACAAGTACTTAGTATCACATGAGAACTTAGACAAGTACAGTACTTAGTATCACATGAGAACTTAGACAAGTACAGTACTTAGTATCACATGAGAACTTAGACAAGTACAGTACTTAGTATCACATGAGAACTTAGACAAGTACAGTACTTAGTATCACATGAGAACTTAGACAAGTACAGTACTTAGTATCACATGAGAAATAAATATCCTTCACCCCCCCCCCCCACAAAAAATGTCTCGCGTTGGGCCCTGCTCTTGCTAAGACCACCCCTGAGGGGGTTTATGGGTTATAGTCTGGGTCATCATCATTGCACCCCGGTCATGCCCACGGGTGCTCATATCCACCCTCAACACCTCAGCGCCCTGCGGCTGGTCTGTCCTGTGTTGGTTGAACCAGCTGTCTCGCATGTCCAGTATGCCTCGCGTTCCTGGCTGTGTCGATCTGTATCCCCAGCTCTTTCAGTACAAGCAGCGATGTGGATTAGCTGTCCTCGAAGTCCTCCACTCTGCTCATCTCTCTCTAAGCGCGTTAACGATATCAGCTCAGTCGTGTGGTTGCCCATCTGCAAAGATGGCAGAGCCAGTCAGCCTATCAGCTCTCTCATTTCCCTGGATGGGAAATCACATCTGCCTCACTGGAGTTTTCACTGATGAAGGCGTTGACTTCAGCATTCACAGCAAGTGGATTCTGCTCCCTGCTTCTCTTGTTAATTTAGTAGGTTTTTCGAAGTAAAATCATTTATACATTATTAGAATTTATTCTCCCCACAACAACGTGTCCCTTGTTTCAGTACATTGTTTCTGTTTATCGCAGTCACGTGGTCTTCTACTGCTGACGCACAAAAGTTCCTGATGAAATAACAGCTTTCGTTGCAAGAGATCAAGCGGATCTATTTATGTTAGTATTTCTCTGTATGTTGGATTAACCTAACAACACTGTGTGTTTTATTATCATATGTAATTGTAATTAAAATATATATTGTTTATTTTTTTGTATTCACTGAAATTCGGTTAACTTATGTAAAACAGAAAGTAAACAAACAGGAAACTGTACATTATGTAGACCAAAGTACACTACAGGCCAGCATGAACACACTGACTCAGCAGGTTAATGTGACGTACACAGACGCACAGCACTGTGATATTTTTAGTGTAATCGGTGTTATGACAGTGCTTGGAGACGTGTAGGATCGCACTGTGCGCGATCTCTGTTCTGAAAAATGTGAAATACCCCCCACATGTTTTCTGGCTAATTAATTTCCGGATTTAATTTACTTGTCTAGAGGATTACAGAAAACTGGTTTTCGGGAACACGGAATATTTTGTAGAGACAAGGACAGGTGGGCGTTGATTTCATAGAGCCACTCCTGTGAATTGTGGTAAGCAATAGTGAAGTTGGTGGTAGGTTTCAAATATCACTTCAATAAGTGTTACTGTGACCTAGTTTTTAATTTGAAAAAAAAAACAAATTAAGTTACAATATTTGTACTGATATACGGAAAGCTTGTGGTGGGTCTTCTGTTTGTGTTGTGAACCCGTTTTCTGGTCGCTAAGCATTGTATGGGTTGTAATATACAACTTTCATGGACGGCTGTAACACAGTTAACGTCCACAGTTAAGCCGCTGGGGTGATTGAAATACTTTAAATGATCATAATCATTATCTTTATTATCATCATCATTCCGACATCATTACAACCATTTCCATACAAAATTTGATCGTTCGACGTCATCCAATCAACTTGCGTATTAATTTTCATTGCTTGTGTCAGTCAGTACAGTCGATGTTAAAAACAAATTTCTTATTCCTTCTGTATTTTATCCATCCATAATTTTCCCACTATCTTTCCACTTTATTCCCCCTCCCCCACCCCTTTGTTAGTTTGTTACGTGCTTAAAACTGCAAATATATTTCAATTTTTGACAGTGATGTAGACTTAGAAATATGCGACGCATTTAGTATAGACTTGTGGAAATGTGACGCATTTAGTATAGACTTGTGGAAATGTGACGCATTTAGTATAGACTTGTGGACATGTGATGCATTTAGTATAGACTCGTAGAAATACGGTGTGGTCAGTATAGACGTGTACAAATTTGGTGTAGTAAGTATATACGTATAGAAATGTAATGAGTGTAGACGTGTAGAAATATTGTATAATGAGTACAGGCTCGTAGAAATATGGTTCAGTGAATGTAGATGTTTAGAGTATAGACGTGAAGAAATATGGTGCAGTGAATATAGACTGTAGAAAAATGGAGCAGTGAATATGGATTTGAAGAAACATGGTGCAGTGAATATAAACATATATAAACATGGAAAAGTGAATATAGACGTGTAGAAATATAATGTAGTGAGTGTACTCTTGTAGGAATATGTTTTTATCTTCGTCTTCTTCTTCTTCTTCTTCTCAAGCCATCAAGGCTCATTGGCGCAGATAAAGTTCGTCTCCTTTACTCTCTATCCCTAATCTTCTCTCTCCAGTTGGTGACCCCAATTTCCTTTATATCCTCTTCTATGTTGTCTTTCCGTCTCTGTCTTGGTCTACCCTTTGGTCTTGTTTCCCTCATCTCTTGTACATACATCATTTTCATTTGTCTGTTCTCTTCCATTCTTTCTACATGGCCCAACCAACGTAGTCTGTTCACGTTCAAGACATTTATAATTCGTTGGGATTTAAATAAGCTGTTCAGTTCAGTGTTCTTTCTAGCTCCCCATTCTCCACTGTTGGAATACCTTATGGGCCCAAAGATTGTTCTTAGGATCTTGTTCTCAAAGACCTGCAATTGTTTCATCTTTATTTGTTGTATTCCACATTTCTAACCCATACATGATGGCTGGTCTTATTATAGTTTTGTAGACTATTTTGGTGTTTTGGGACAGGATTTGGATTTTAACAAGTGTTGCAAGACAAAGCATATTTTTTTTATTCCCTATATGTTCTCTGTTTTAATTTCCTCGCTTACTGTGTTGCTTCTGTCGAAGGTTGTGCTTAGATATTTATAAGTTTGCCGATGCGATGAAGATGTTGAGGTACAACATCGTGTCTGCTTGAGAGCAGGTTATGGCAGCTATTTTTTCTGTACCTGACTGCAACTAAAAAACAAGGGGCGTGCAATATTTCCTTAGCAGACTCTAGTATCATTGGTATTAAGGCGACCCCTGCCCTGTTAGATAGGGGTACCAACGGAGAGGTGGGACAGGGTCTTGGTCAGCTATGGTTCGCCACCTCTGACTCTAGCATGTCAGCAATGGGTCAGTGATTGCCAGAATGGACAGGTCTTTTCCTTTTCAACTGTAAATATTGCAATGATGTTAACCCTCCATTGGTTTTGTTTAATAGATGGCGCTTAATACCAAATCGATAACGTAGTCACGGACCACCTGATATTACTCCGAGGACCACTCGCGGTCTGCGGGCCACAAGTTTGGAACCACTGTAGTGGACCATCAGGAATCAGTTAAAACTATAAGAAAAATACAATCGACTTCATGGGAGGAGTGAAAGTGACAATCACGGGAAAACTCAAAGGAAAAAAGAAGAAGAGGTAGGAAAAACATATCTGAATAGCTGACCAGCCGGCGCAGGAAATTAATGGAGCAGACTGGGTTAGAAATATCAAATTCTGCAAGAAATAGATAAACTTAGACCGTCAAAGTCTTTCAGACGACGGCCGTTAAGTGAAGTACTATACAGATTTTCAAATAAATGTTCATCATTGTCCAAGACACAAGACGAATAGGCTGTCCTAGTATATTATAAGCTGTAACTCCACGGTGCTCCTAAATACACTCATTGGAGTAGCAATGGAAATCTGCTTTACTGGTCTTATATTAAATATCTGCACGATTGGATTGTGATGCTGAAATTATTCAGCAATAAAATATTATTGATGTCAGTCATTTGCATGTCCCTTGCGGAACTTTGCCCCCCCCCCCCCCCCCCAATAGCTATCCTGTAGGCCTCTCGGTTGTAAGTAAGATGCCCTGCTGCTGATGCGACCATTCGCAGATCATCAACGTTGTCTTGCAGCCATCTTCGCCTTGGTCTTCCTCTCTTTCTTTTTCGCATTATGTACCCTTCCATGACTGTCTACTCTAAATTATCATGACGTTTAATATGTCCAACATATTTAAGTTCTCTGTTTAATCTTCCTTACTAGCCAACCTTCTTCAACATTAAATTTGTGTAGTATGGATATATTTTTTCTTTTTTGTGTCCATCACATATGAAGGACTTTTCTGTAGCATTTACATTCAAAGGTATTTATGTGTTTATCAGCTGTTTTGTTAAGTGTCCAGGTCTCACAGGCATATGTGTTGCGATCGGAAAGATGCACGTCCTTAAAAAATCTTATTTTTGTAGTTCTGTCTGTTCCTCTCCACAGCTTATTTAGTTCCTTTACTTTTTGAAGACCGATAGATGTCCTCCTTTTAATTTCCCTCATTGTATCTCCATTATTAGTTAGTAATGATCCAAGATATTCGAAACTATCCACCTCTTCCAATTTTTCCTCATTGATACATATTTCAGCTGCCGTATTTGTTTTGTCAGTTGTCATCAATTTAGTTTTCTTGGCATTAAAGTAGAGCTTTTGCTCTTCACTATTCTTACAGACTGACATAATTAGTTTTTCCATTCCTTCCTGTGTTGTGAACAGTAATACTGTGCCATCAGCATATCTAATCTGGTATTTCATAACCTCCAATTTTTATTGCATTCTTTGTCATGGTATTATTTAGGCCTGTATTATAAAACCCCTGGCTTATATTACAGTTCTGTTTTATTCAGTACAGATAATCCTACCTTAACAATCAAGTAATCCGAACTTTGTGTCACGTGACAACACACTCGATGTGCGTGCAGAAAAGATGGTAGTTCTTGTCCTGAAGCACAATACATTAATCATTCCGCGCCTAGAGACGAAAGTTGTTCATGTTACACTCTCTTGTGTTTCAGCTGCGTGATAGGGATCCATATATGCCCTTAGTAGTGGAGCTTGTAAAGAAGTCTGCTCAGAAAAGTCAGATGGGCTACAGTAATTTACCATGACAAAATGGAAATAACCGGAACCAGGTTGTTTCCATCATCATCATCATCCAATACAATCAAGAGCATCTTCAGCATTATTAATGCACAACGTTTTCATCAAAGTAAGCAGGGGAAGAGACGAGAAAGACTACTGGACAAAATGGCGTAGTAAGAAGACTACTGGACAAAATGGCGTAGTAAGAAGACTACTGGACAAAATGGCGTAGTAAGAAGACTACTGGACAAAATGGCGTAGTAAGAAGACTACTGGACAAAATGGCGTAGTAAGAAGACTACTAGACAAAATGGCTAGTAAGAAGACTAATGGACAAAATGGCGTAGTAAGAAGACTTCCCAACTAACGGAGACAACCAGAACTTGAGGCGTGAGGAAAATTGCTGCCATTTTAACTCCCCCAGTTTCACTGGGAAATGGAAGACTATAAGAACAAAGATATTATTCTGATATCCTGGATTCAGTTTCTTAATTGTTTAATCTTCAGAGCTGCAATGGCAGGCACCAAGACGTTGGTAGAAGATCTTGGTGCCAAATCATTCTTACCTCCGTGCCGTGTGTGTGGTGACAAGGCTGCAGGTTTTCATTATGGTGTGAACACTTGTGAGGCTTGTAAGGTGGGTTTCTTCTTCTGTATGACGCCTGATTTTTACCATAGCATAAACATTTGAAATGTATTGCATAAAGAGACAAAAATAATTTAAATTTAGCATTATTATTGCTATCATTATTCATCATCATCACCATCATTATCAGGTGCCGTGCCGACTGGCGTTGGCTATTATGCTTCTCCAGAGTACACGATCCTTCATGCAGGCCATTAGCTCAGTTGGTGATCTCCTCTCACGCCATCTCGTCAGATTGTCCAGTATCATTTCACTTGGTCTTCCCCTGGCTCTTCTTCCCTCTATTTTTCATGTTGTTATAATATTTTCAATGCCCCCTCTTCTCATTGCATGTACTCTGAAAGTACATTCTCTCTCTCTCTCTCTCTCTTACGTTTTTTTTACAATATTTTTTTGTATCTCCAGCTCTTCTCAAACATTCTTCATTAGTTATTTTTGGTGTCCAGGGAATTTGCAACATTCTTCTAATAAACCACATTTCTGCTGCTTCCAATGACTTGTGCAGACTTGCCTATTGTCCATGATTCCATTATTATTATTATTATTATTATTGTTGTTGTTGTTCGTCCATCGTCTTCGATGGTAACCACAGATACATCTTAGTCAAAGTAAGGAGAGGTATGTCCGTGCGTGACCAACTAGTCCTATACGAGCTCTGTACGAGTTTTGCTACACACAGAACATGTAAGTCCAAATTCGGTTGTGGGAGCTTGTGCTACCTTGGCTTTTCGCATTGCGCGTTTGTGCTGGGCACTTTCAATTCTTGAACGCTCTTCTCTCTGAGTACCCAGGGTGGTTAAAGCCCTCCATGATGGGCGGACTTGCTATGACCTCCCAAGAGTTTATGTCTATCCTGAAGGCTTTGAGTGAGATTTTGAGCATATCCTTGTAACGCTGTTTTTGCCCTCTAGCTTATTATTACCATTATAAACAATAGCCTTAGAATGTTTCTTGTGATGCAAGTAATACAGAAACAAACTACTACTGAGAATAAATAGCAGCATGTATTGTTAATATCTTAATAAAATCATTAAGTTGAAAATATTGAAACAAAGTAATAGATGGCATTGCTGCATGCAAATTTGTATATAAAAAAATATTTTGTAAAGTATTTAGACAAAGCAGTGCTTTTTCTTGTACATCATAAATACTTGACACAGAATTCAGAGGTTAAGGACTGATTTAGTTGTAGTTGTTCTGAGAATTTTCAATAGAAATACTCAATTTCAGCCACAAGTTTTATGTTTGTCCACTTATTTTTTTCTTCTCATAATGCTCAGTGTTATCATTCTCACCTGAGGCTTTCTCAGGTGAATGATGATAGTAGATAGTCATTTATAATGTATGTAGTTACTTCTGTACTGAGTGAATGTTTAAGAGTGAAACGTAAATGTTATATTTTATTTTATGTCTCTCAGCTTCAATGTTAGTTATGTTTGTTATATGAACAGCATATTTGTAGAATGTCTGGAATAGAGTGAAAGATGTATGATAAAGGGCAGAATGTCAGACTGGCCTGCGCGCCCAATTCTTAACCCTTTTGAAATAAAGATCAATCAATCAATCAGTCTCATGTTAATCTCTTTTTTTTTTGTAATACAGACATTAACTCTTGCTATTTACGGCTTTCATTTCATGTATCCTATGACAGAATTCTGTTCTGTTAACCATCAAATTTTAGTTAATGATCTTCTATGAAGGGGTTAATGTTAGTATGAAAAAGAAGTGGTAAATATTTTTTAGTTTTTTTTTATGAAACAATTTCTTTACATCTCTTGCTGCTGAAACATCTTCAGTTTGATTGTTGGGGGATATTCAGTACAACAGTCAGTTACCCATAGTTGACTGTGACTGCCTGCATCAGGGCTAGTGAATCATAGCTGACTAAGACCCTTCCCCACCACTCCACTGGTACTTCCAGAGACTGGCTGAGCCTGGTTAACAAGGCAGCACTTTCCATGATGGTGGAGTTTGCTAAAGAAGCACTGCACCTCAGTTCTTTAGCTGCACTTAGGTTTTAAATATATCTGCTATAATCCACACTCCATTTGACGAGATGTGTGTGTCTCAACACCTTCATCACATTGGCTGTGAAAACACCCTGACTACAGTTCCAGGAAGATTGAGATACAACAAAAACATACAGTTATTAACTCACTTATTTGAAACTTTAACTTATTTTTAAAAAAAATTATGTTATTTAATTCTATTCATCTTTTGAACTTAAATCTTTCAAACTGTATGTGGTTTTTCTAAATTTTCCTTTCTAGGGCTTCTTTCATCGCAGTCTGCAGCGCCACACAGAGTACAAGTGTCGGGCAAACCGTACATATGGCTTCTGTGAATACAGACCAGGCAAGCGAAAGTCATGTCAGTATTGTCGGTATCAGAGGTGTCTTAGTGCTGGCATGTCCAAAGAGGGTGAGTTCTTTCATGAATATAGACAGAAGAGATCAACTGGAAAATTCTAAAGAATAAGACATAAGAAACTAACATTAATTTCTAAGAACTTTCATAATCTTTTTTTTTTTTCAGCAATCAAAACTGGGCGCTATACTTACCTCAAAAGAACTGAAGACACACAGGAAATTAAGCGTCTACAAGATTTGCAACAGACAATTAATTCAGGTATTACTGACATCTTCTTTTAGTCTCCCAGCATAACAAAAATAACAAAGCAAATGATCATACATTAGCCGAAATTAATGATTAAATGTGAAACTTTGTTAAATGAATAATAAAGCAGGACAATAAGTGTGAAGATATCAAGTTTAAAGAGTGTAAGAATAATATAACATTCTTGATCATTAGCAAAGTTTTCTGTTTGTCTAGTTATAATAAATTTTTAAATTTCAAAAAGAGCAGATGGTGTTGGGATTTGTAATATGAGATATATAAAGTGTTTGTCATTTCATTACTATTTTGCATCATCATTTCAAATCAGACTTATTTTTAATTATTGTAATGTCATAAAAAGGAGATGATTATATTAGAAATGAGACTGCCTTCTTGACCAGGGAATTAAAACTTCTAAAAGCCATATTCTTTTTTATGGTGCTTGTTGTTATTGGCTGTTGTGATGTTGCAGTCTTGGCCAGAGGGACAGGAAGACTGTTGTTTACATTATTTGCAAGAAGTAGGAAGCCATGACAACACACTTCTGAAATAATACAATGGTTTTTGTTTGTAGTTCTTTGAACTGGCAGCTGGGACTAAGAACTTGTAATTTTTAGCAACAGCAACAGTAATACAGCAAAGTTGTAGTTGTGTTTTATGTATACAGGGCCTCAGTATTTATATTTTAGTTAGAAATCTTATGAGGGTAAAATAGAGGCAGTGAGTTTTGTTTCCCTAGAACAAGTTATTTAGCATTTACTGTCTGTATAAAACAATCTTGAATTTGTTTTTATTTCATGATGGATATTAAAAAGCCAGTCTTTTCACAAGGGACATTTTAGTTGGAAATTTCATAATGTATTTTAGTTGGTAGTAACATGATAAATTGTGACTTTTTTAAAGCACTGAACAGCAACTGACTGCATGTGATTATAACAGTTATATCAAAACCAAGTAGTTATTAAGTATTATGGTGTTGTCACTTTGATTATGAAATAATGGAACTAAAGTCTGAACATCAACAAATAAAATCCTTTATTACTACTATTGCTCAAAGCTGTTGTTTAGAAACAGAATTTTTGTTAAATATTTTATTTTCTCATTCAAAAGTTTTTGCATTTAAAGTCTGTGAGAATTTTAATAGGACCGAGGGAAAGAAGGTGTGATTATTGTATCATATGTGAGAGGTTAGATAGTTCTGAACTCACTTTTTTGGTTTTTTTTTTTTGGCCTGCAGCAGAACAGGATAGTGGAGCAACTTCAGTGTCTTCTTCATCAAATGTTGCAGCACAAAAAGGAGAAAGATTAGAACATGCTACAGATAGCCTCCCTACTTTCATGGAAGTAGATTCAACTACAGCAGATGACTATAATACTCTCTCTGAGCAAGGAAGTGAGATTGTTTGTACAAGTAATGACTTCTCCAACTCAGAAACATCCTCACCATCCATCTCTTTTGCAAATGAAAATACAACCTCCAAAACTTCTAATGTGCCCAAGGCAAAAAACCATTACCAAGGTAATCAAATACAGCGTAAGACTAAAGGCACACTGTCGTCTAAAGGTCATTCATCAAATCATTCAGAATCATCAATTCAGAGTCATGTGATAAGCATGCAACAGCCTTTGACACAAACCAGATTAGACCCTGATTTCTACCCTGACTCCAGCAGTGATCAAGGCAATGGTATGAGTCAGCTCTCAAATTCAGAACTGAGGCTGAATTTTCAGAACAAAGGCTCTAATTTGGTGTCTCATAAACATTCAGAGGTTCTTGATCAAAGAAAATTTGTTGGAAAATCCATAGTGTGTGGTGTAAAATCAAATTCAGAAACAGAAAAAGTGAAAGGCTCTTCAGAGAAAACTACAACTGGATTATTAGAATTTGCTGAAGATGATAAGTGCATAGATCTTATAACAGATACATCAGCAGGATCACAGTATGCTTCATTCACAACAGACTTATCAGCCAAAAACACTGCCATTTTTTGCTGTAATGACTCATCTTCATCAAAGTCATTAAGTGTGAAGGAGGCACTAGAAACATGCAAAGAAGATCTGGCAGGTGAAACACGTGACTTCTTCCCTGAAATTTCATTTTGTCTTGATGGACAACCAATGTCAAGGCCCTCTTCTCAAGCATCCAGTGATATACAATCTCCATCTGTTTTTGCAGAATCATCTCAGCTTTCATCTGTGTCTTCTCAAAGTCCTGAAAGTATTATTAGCATTAGTCCAGCTCCCAGTTCTGGAGCTGTAGTTCTTAATCTGGACAATGGGATCTGTCTCAAGGTCAGCAATGATTGTAATATGGAAATTGATTTGTGCCAGACACCTGAGTCTAGTTACCCTATGCAAGATCAGAATCTAGGACACAGTGTTCATGATAATGTTACTTTTCAGATTATGGAAGAGTATACACAAGGTCTTGAGATTATCATAGAGAGGTGAGAAGCTTCTTCCATTGCTCTTTGATTTTTGATGTGAGTCACTTGTTGTAAGCAGTCAGGATGTGAAGGTACTGTCACATGTTTAAAATGTTTAAAAGTTGTGATTAATAGTCATAATGTGAAGGTACTGTAAGTCACTACAATATTAAGCTGTTTTAACAGCAGGATACCAAGGGACTGCCATTCATTCATTCATTCATTTGCATGTCTTTTGCGGAACTTTGCCTCCCATAGGCCTTTCAGTTGTGAGGGACTGTCAGATGTTATAAAACTGAATGGTTTTACTTTTAGTATTATTCTTATAAACATGTAAAGCTTGCTACTGCTGCATAAACTTTTGTAAGAGTGTGGATATATACAGAGAAACAAATGGATAGATGGATAAGTGGGATGCAGGTAGATGGGTAGAGAGATTGACAAATAAACAGATTAATGGACAGACTGACTGTTGGATGGACTGATGGACTGAATGATGAGTGAATGGATAGATATACTAATGACTGGGCTGGGAAGTTGATAAATGAACAGATAAGTGTATGCATGAATCAGTGGATGGATGGATGGATGGGTGGATGGGTGGATGGATGGACAGACTAATGTGGAAATATGAACAGAAATGAAACAGAAGTAAGGGTAGATCAAAAGAGACACAGAGAAGAACAACAGAGAGGATGTTGAGCAACAGAGGGCTCACCTGGGCAAGAGTGGGAAAAAAAGGCAAAGGACAGGCATTTGTGGAAAACCCTTGTGGAAACCCCATGTGCCCTGGGCATTTAAGGTTTAGAGAGAGAGAGATGGACAGAAATATCAGTATGTAAGGACACTTCCAACTGAAAATACAAATTGACAAGTAGGTAAATATGAGATGTGGACAGGCAAACACAAACTTGAGCAACAGATGAACAAAAGCCATAAAAATAGCACATTTACTTTTCTTAGTCCTTCTTAATCCTTAATTTCTCTATACAGCCCACCCACCACACAGGTCCCTACTCCTGTGCAAACATTACTGACTTCACCAAGTCCTCGGGACCTGATGTCTATGTCTCCATTGTCTCTGTCGGGTTCAGATACTGACTACATGAATCAGTCATCTCCTGCTTCTAAGCTTGCCAAAAAAGTGAAGAATCTGCAGCTATCAGACATTCCAGAGCTCTTCAGTGACAAGGATGCAGTAATTGCCATGTTGATGGCCTCTCACAAAGAAAACATTGGAGACTTTAACTACATGTCTAAAGAGGAGATGACTGCTCAACAGAAAGAACATTATGTAAGAAAACTGGATAAAATGAGTATGACATTTTGTGATAAGATTAGATAAAATTAGTATTATGTAAGCAAAGTACTTAAAGTAAGCAATTCTCTTAGCATTTAAAATATGAAAAAGGGTTGGTAAATCACATTCATACAATATTATGACTGATTTCAAGAATATTACAAATTTTTCATGTACCTTTTTGGCTGGATAGATTGGTTTTTTAAATTGATAAATGCCCTCATTCATGCATGTGAAAGCTGGAAAACAACTAAAGAAATAGACATCAAATTAGACTCTTTTGAAAACAGATGCCCAAGGAAAATACTTAGCATAAAGTGGAATGAATTCAAGAACAAAGCAGAGATAAGGCAAATGAGTAAACAACAACCAGTCTCATGGGTGATTAGGAAAAGGAGATGGACATATGTTGGTCATGTAATGAGATGAAATAATCAGAGATTCTCAAAACAAGCTAACAAGTGGAACACAGCAGGCCGAAGAAAAAGGTCAGCCACATGAAACTCTAAAGAGGACACTGTTAAGAGAGACCGAATTAGTAGGCATAAAATCTCTTGATGAGATTGAAAAGCTTGCAGAAGACAGGAAAACTTGGTGAACTACCATGCAAGCCCTATGTGACTTTTAACGGCATGAGAAAGATGTTAGAAGAAGAAGATTGATAAAGATATAAGTATATGATTAAATGAATAGTGATGAATCAATACAGGTGTGGATTGATGGATACAAGATTATGCTGATATTTGAAGCTTTGAATTGTTGGATTAATTTTTTTTCTTTATTGACACTATCAGTTCTTTTTTTTTTTGATAGTCTTAGCTGTTATTGTTTTACAAAATCTTCAGCTGAAACATCACATTGCTTGGCCTAGTAAAATTTACATCTACCATTTTCCTGATTTTGTTTTTGGACTTTATAATGAAAAGATGCTGACAGGTAAAACCGGCATTGATTGGGTACATGGGACCCAACTAGAAGATCTTGATTTTGCAGATAACATAATTCTTATCAGTGAAAATGTGAAATTAATGCAGGAAAAAACATATTCCCTGTCTTCCTTGGCTAGCAAAATAGGTCTTGAAATTAACAAAGACAAAACAAAAATAATGAAACTTCTCATTAATCAAGAAGGAAAAAAATACGTAGAAGGAACAGTTGTTGATGAAGTAAACCAATTTGCATACTCTGGCAGCTACATAGACCAGGATGGTGACACCAGGAAGGAAATTAGATTTAGAATTACAAAAGCAGCATTGTCCTTCAAAAATCTTGAGAACATATGAAATTCAAAAGTTATAAGCACAAAAACCAAGTTAAGATTATTCAGTTCAAATGTGATATCCACCCTCATTTATGCATGCGAAAGCTGGAAATCAAATAAAGAAATAGACAAGAAATTAAACTCTTTTGAAAACAAATGCCTAAGGAAAATACTTGGTATCAGGTGGAACGAATTCAAGAATAATGCAGAGATAAGACAGATGAGCAAACAACAACCTGTCTCATGGGTGATCAGAAAAAAAAGATGGACATATGTAGGCCATGTGATGAGAAGAAACAACCAGAGAATACCAAAACAAGCTATCAAGTGGAGCACAATAGGCTGAAGAAAAAGAGGTGACCACGTGAAACTCTAAAGAGGACATTGTTAAGAGAAGCCAGTTTAGCAGGCATAACATCCCTTGATGAGGTTGAAAGACTCGCCGAGAACAGGAAAACTTGGCAAACAACTATGCGAGCCCTATGTGACGTTTAACGGCATGGGAAGGATGTAAGATGTAAGAAACAAAATTTTATGTTTCTACTTTTCTTTTGATAGTAACCTCATGTTTACATATATATGTGTATGTCATGTTAAGATCATATAGAGCAGTGTTTCCCAGACTTATCTGGGCTGTCACCCCCTTTTCTTCCAGGCCACATCCCCAGCACTCCCCTCCCCCATCAACTATTCATACATGACCTACTAAAAGTTTAAGCTAGCAAACCAGTATAGTTAACTGTATGAAGGAGTACATTTATAACTCACCTACTGCATTATTTTCCCAGCTTTTAATGCTATGGGTGAGTTTCATGTAGGGACACAAGTTTCTCAATATCAGGTTGAAAAGTGCTAAGAAGGAAGGTATTACTATCCCTGTCTGGTGCTTCATTCTTTCTCAGCGCCCACATACTGCCCCCTTTTCTTCCACCCCCCCCCCCACAACTGCCCCTTTTTCTTTCACACGCTCCCCCCCCAGGGGAGCATTATCACCCACTTTGGGAAACACTGATATAGTTGGATAAAAGTTGAACGTATGGATTAAGGGGCACAAATATGAATGAAATAATGGATCAGTGTGAGATTGATGTACAAGTAGGAAAAAAAAGAATATTGTCTCATTTTAAGACAAGCAAACATGAAAAATAAACTTCAAGTAATCTTATAAAAAAAAAAAAATATTCAGTAAGTATCACTGTATGCTTATGGTTATCAAAGTAATGATTTAAAATGTGATTGCTTATCTTCCTGTTGATATGGTGCTACAATGGAGTAAAGATAATTTGTTAGATATACTGCAGTTATATAAACTAATAAACCTGAGCTAGCTAAGAACCTCTCTCATCTCATAGATCTCCTGGAAAACAGCCGCTGATTTACATCAAACTGCCTCAGCAGGATTGGGATCAATGTGTTTTCACAGATTTTCTAGTAAACAGCCACTGCACATACATCAGACTTTTTAATGGGATTGAGATCAGTGTGTTTCTCATGGTTGACTATAATAAAGACTGTTTCTCAGAGAGTTAGAGAAATCCATTATCCCAACTCCCACTTGATATAAGTCTTTCTTTTGGGATTATCACAATGGATTTGGCTGCAAGAACTCATTTTCTCATTTACAAGATAGTTATTACTTAACCACCATTATTTTTTTTTCCCCAAAATCTTCTTTCCAAATATTTTCAACAATATTCCACACATCACATTTTTATGTATTTAAAAATTTGCCAATTTTCACTTAATTATGTTTAAATTTCATTGACTTTGCATAGGAATCTTGCCAGCTGAAGAGGCAGACTTTTGGGGAACTTGGATTTCTTCCAGAACAAGAATATGATGAAATTTACTCAGTGACTGGAATAGACATTGACAACAGGTTTGATCTATGATCAGTTTTTCTCATTGTGTCTGACTTTTTTTTACTGCAGAGATCCCTGTGTATTTCCTTTCTTCTTATTTTTTTCTAAAGATTTGTTGCATACAGACTTCTGCTGATCAGCAGTCAAGAACATGGTTGAATGTACTAATGGATACTTTTGAGTTGCTACATTATCATAGTATCTTGTTGCCATAGTAAAACTTACACTGTAATCTAGGGCAATTTATTTTTTTACATGAAAATCATTAGCATTACTCCACATGAAGAATAACAATCCTGCTATTTATTAATGCTTTGAGTTGAAGTGTAGAAGACCTCTAAAAGCTGGATCTGTAACAGCAATAGCAGTCTAGCCCAGTGGTTCTTAAGATAGGTGGTACTGCCCCATCCCTCTCTCTAGAGGTGCTGGGAATACCCAGGGGCAGTGAATGAATGATGAGCAGCAGGGACATCAGAACCAATGAAGAACAAGAAAAGTTTTTGAGAGTGCTAGGGATGTGGTTTTGGAGGCAAGAGAACAGCATCCAGAAATAGTTTGGGATCCACTGATCTATTCAGTAACAAAGATTTATTTTCATTTTGTTTTCAGGCGGATGATAATCCAAAAATACCTGTCCAGGATGGAAAGATGTGTTCGTGGCCTTGTCCATTTTGCAAAGTCAATACCTGGCTTTTCAATGTTAGACATAAGCACACAAGTGGAACTTATTAAATGTAAGTTGGTGTGTCTTTGATTCCTTTTATGAAATAATAACATGAGTCACAAAATCTTTACATCCTATGAAGGGCATGGTCACCAATAAAAAAATTCATCTGGTGCTGTGCCACTGTAGGCATTAGCCTTTATGTTTCACCTTTTTTGTGCAGTCAGTATGTTTTTTTTTTTTTTAGTTAAATCTGCCACCTTACTTTTTCTGTGCCACTTTGTCAGGGCACTCCTATCACTTTAGTTTTTGTTTCCATGATTTTTCCAGTGATTATCAAGTTCTCTTTCTCTAATTATTGTCAACTCACTATATGGCAAAAGAATGTTAATTCTGTCAATAAATGAAGCTATTCCTACCTTTTAAAAATAAGTCAAATGATTTTGACTGTCCTTTGCATAAAATATTAGAGAACAATTTAAGTATGTTGTTCTATGCATTATTTTTAAAAATGTTACTAATATTATCAGCTATTAACTTATGGTACTGGCAGTAAATTACCATTCACAATTTTGTTTCAGTGGCCCGTTCAGAGATTGCCATATTTGCTGTGCATCCAACAGTCAACCTAGAGTTGGGCGTCACACTTGGTCTGTCAGGAGAGCAGTGGGCTTGTCAGTATGACATGGGGAAGGCTGGCTGCCACTTGGCTATAACAGAATATATGAAGTTAGTCACCTCACTTCTTTCATCTTCCAACTTTGCAGCAGCACTCTTTTTTTCTTGTTTTTTATCTCTTTTATACATATATATGTAAAGAAGCTGTGGAGAGGAACAGACAGAACTACAAAAATAAAATTTTTAATGGCATGCATCTTTCCCATCGCAACATATGCCTGTGAGATTTGGACACTTAACAAAACAGCTGAGAAACACTTAAATGACTTTAAATATAAATGCTACAGAAGAGTTCTTCAAATATCATGGACACAAAAAAGAACAAATATATCTATACTACAAGAACTTAATATTGAAGAAAGTAGGCTAGTAAAGAAGATTAAAGAGAGAAAACTTAAATATTTTGGACACATTAAATGTCATGACAATCTAGAGAAGACCGTCTTGGAAGGATACATAATGGAAAAAAGAAAGAGAGGAAGACCAAGGTGAAGATGGCTGCAAGACATCGTTGATGATCTTCTTATGGATGCATCAGCAGCAGGGCATCTTGTTCACAACCGAGAGGCCTACAGGAGAGCTGTTAGGGAGGCAAAGGGATATGCAAATGACTGACTGAATATATATCCACAGTTTCCGATCTTTCATGTTATTCATCAGTTCTGTTGTTGTGCTTCTCCCGTGCCATTTTGTCAAGTCATCTAAGATTTACTCTCTTAGTCTACCTCTCTCTAACTCCAGTTTTCCCTGTTGTTATGATATTTCCGATCCTTCTCATTAATTGAACCTTGACTGTCTCCCCCGTAGTGTATTTATTAAGGGTCATTTCTCACTGACTTTCCTTAGGCACTCTTCATTCATTATTTTAGATGTCCATGGTGTTCTTAACATTCTTCACGGGAACAACATTTCTGCTGCCTCTAATGCTATTGTTGTTTTTATTAGAGGCCATGATTCGCTTCCATACAGTAGTATTGGCTTGATATAGCATTTAAAGACTCTTTTCCTAGTATCTGTTGACAAAGATGGACTGCACAAAATAGATTTCATTTTCTGAAATGCTACCTTTGCCTCATATGTTCTGTTTTTGATCTCTATGATACATCTACCATCTTATGTTATTGTTGTACCAAGATGATACAGATACTTTAAAAAAAAAAGGTAAAATACCCATTTCCATGCTATAAAGATATATTAGGGATATGGTGTCAGGTCTGTATTTTCAAAACCTTCAGCATATCAGAGTGTTATGTGATCAGTATCATGCCTGGCTGCATTCATCTTCCCAGATTTCTCTAGTACCCATTTTTTAGAGGTTGTAGCCACTTTTACAAGGGGTGATCTCGTGGCCTAAGGTACAAATACTTGAAACACACACAGTTGATATTATGTGCATTTGTAGATTAGTTTAATGTAAGATTAAACACCAAGTTTCAAGAAATTAACTGCAAGCAATTTTTTTTTTACAGGTTACTGAAGTGGTAAGGGGTGGCAGAAATTGAGAAAATGGATAAAATTTCTCACCGAGCAGTTATTCGCTACCTCTGCATCAAGGGCTTATCATCAAAGGAGATCCACGAGGATATGGTAGAGACTCTAGGGGAGAGTGCCCTTCTTACAGCACAGTGAAGAAATGGGCAGCTCAATTCAAACATGGAAGGGAGAGTCTGGAAGATGATCCCCATCCAGAAAGACCAAGAACAGTAACCACTGATGAAACTACTGGCAGAATCCATGACATGATAATGGAGGATCAACAACTAACTGAGCAGTACATTGCTACTGAGTTGGGCATCTCCCAGGAACATGTTCGTGCCATTACTCACAATGATCTTCAAATGACAAAGGTTTCTGCTCAATGGGTCCCGAAACTTCTTGGAGCTGATCACAGACGACAGCGCCTCAGCATGTCAAGAGACTATCTTGGCCATTTTTCTGCAGATCTTGAAGTTTCTTCAGTAATTTGTGACTATGGATGAAACTTTGGTTCATCATTTTCAACCAGAAACCAAAGAACAGTCAAAGCAGTGGAAACATCATGGGTCCCCACCTCCAAAGAAAGCAAGGGTGGTTCTATCTGCAAGCAAAGTGATGGCTTCCATCTTTTGGGATTCAGATGGTGTGCTATTGGTAGACTATCTTCAAAAGGGCAGAACGGTCAGCGGGGCCTATTACACTAATCTTGTGAACCAACTGCGGGTCAAATTGAAGGAAAAGTGTCAAGGGAAACTGACGAGAGGAGTCATCTTTCAGCAAGACAATGCTCCAGTTCACAAGTCGGCGATGGCAATGGCTACCATTCATGAATGTGACTTCCAGGTTCTTTAACATCCTCTTTATTCCCCAGATTTGGCCTCTTTGGACTATTACCTGTTTACCAAACTCATAAAGGAGCTTGGTGGTCGCAACTTTTCTCCAGATGATGATATCATTCATGCTGTAGACCACTTTCTACTGGCACAAGATGTTGACTTTTACAAAGAAGGGATCCATATGCTTCAGGATCACAGGACCAAGTGCATAAACTTTCAAGGGGACTGTTTTGAGAAATAAGCCAATAAAGTTGTCCACAAATAATCTGTTGTACCTTAAGCCGTGAACTTATCAATCGCCCTTCGTAAAAAGACCCGAAAAACTAAAAAAAAATAACAGAAAGCAAAAGTAAATTACTGAAAATCCTGAGAAAAAAAAATTATTGCAGAAGTCTAAGAAATTTCTTTTTAAAATATAATTTTGTAATAATGTACTCTTTTCATAAATTATTATAACTTTATGAAAAAATAAATTTACAAAATTATGAACACATACATTAAAAAATGTAATTTTAACAGCAAGGAAATCCATGGACAAAATAATAACAAGTGAAAAATCTGAGGGTTATGTTATACTTTTCCAAACTAAAAAAGAATCTAGATTTTGCAAGCAGCAAAGATACATTATCATCATCATTGTTATCATCACAAGGTGCAAAATTTAGCCCTTTTGCTAATTTTATGGCCACTGAACTGACCTCTCTTAACAATGTCCTCTTTAGAGATTCACGTGGTTGACCTCTTTTTCTTTGGCCCGTTGTGTTCCACTTGATAGTTTGTTTTGGGATTCTCTGATTGTTTCTTCTCATCACATGACAGACATATGTCCATCTTCTTATAAAATACACCTGCTTTAAAACTCCTTCCAAAATGAAAAATGCCATTGTAAAACAGATTTTTGGCTGAATCACTCTTGAAGTTTTCAACAAATCATGTCTTTGATGATGTTCAGTGTGAAGTTTAATGCTCATTCCTGTTTGAAGATACTGTTCATAAAAAATTGTTTACCAACAGTTTCTGTGACAAGCTACAGAAGATAGCCCCTACACAAGAAGAGGATGTTTTACTTAAAGCTATACTTGTTGTCTCCACAGGTAAGACAGTTTCATCTACCTCTTGATCTCATGTGGTTGCGACCGTATTTTGTTCAACACTGTAATGCAGTTAATTGTAATCTTTATAAATATGGGAATATAAAGCAGAATTTATGTAGGATTAGGTTTCTGACAAAAGAGTTTTGTCTTACTTTTGTATTGTATCACCATGTGGTAAAAAATAATGAAGGGGAAGTAATCTTCTTTTTAAAAAAACAGTCACACAGTATGGCCTATGACTTCTGGTTACAAGTAAAATAACGGAGCACAGTATGTATTGTTAGTCTTTGATATTACTGGTGTTCTATTTTTTCAAAGGCTAATCATACAGTTCATCTTGTTGTTCATGGCAAGAAGTGTGATTTGGGCCTTCATAGGCAGGTCAAATGGCAGAACAGTCAAAGAAGCCAGTGGTGTTTTGCCTCTAGAAACAGCTTGACAATGGAAATCATGGCTGTGACAAAAGATCTGAACTGGCTTAAGATTATGCAAATGAGCATCTTGAGTGACTGGATGAAAATGCTAAAGAAAATTCAGGCTGGCTCTAGGCAGTAGTGGCTCAGATCCCTGCAGATGTCACAGATCCATCCACTGACCTATATTTTGTTACCAGTTTACACAAATGTCAGGAGAAATAAAAAAGCAAATCAGCTGATTGACTTAGCTGTTATAGAGAAAGAGCAGGCAATGGATCAAGCTGACATAATTTAGTGCTTTAAAAGAAGCAGGCATCGTTGTCAAGAATAAAGGAGATGGGGTGAAACTTGTTGTGCCAAAACCTGAATAACTAATCAAAAACTCCAGAAGGATGGTCAACCAACACAGAACAAGTGTGATTGGTTATTGTGTGCAGAAAGTGATACTGAAGAGAAGATAAGAGCATCATTAGATGTGTCTACAATGCAGAGATGATGGACTATCCAAATAACTAACTGTGGTTTATCACTTTACTGTACCCAAGCTTCATTGCTTCATATTTGACAATTTATACTTGGTGTTAAGTGAGAAATTCTGATTGGATGAATGAATAGTGAATAGGCATAATATCTGAGGCCTTACTTGGGAATTTTTGAGTTGGAAAATGATTAGTGCACTCATCTCTCATGGTAGTGATCAGTGGTTCAGATCTCCCTTGAGTTGTTGCAGAAAGATAGCTGTGACAGTGAGTACTTGTTTTTTTGTTTGTTATGTTTTGGGAGGAAATGTGACAAAGTGTGATACTGGTCACATCACCCTCTATAGTGGCAAAAGGTGAAGGACTTTATGGGAACTAACACAGGATGTGAAGTTTGGAGATAACTGGCTAAGTAAAAAAAGATTTAGAAAACACTGAATAGTGAATAAATTTTGAATACATGAATAAGTAAAAGTAAACAAAAATTACTGCATTTAGTGTTGATGATATAAGCCTTTTCATGCAAATTTTTGTACTTATGCTGGTCATGAAAAAAAAAACCCATGAGTTTGTTCATCTTCCAGATCGAGACAGTTCTGTGAGATCCCCGCTGGCAGAAGCTGTTCATTGGCAGCTGATTTTGTGCCTGATACACAGTTTAGAAAAACATCGTGAACAACCAGGTCTCTACCTTGCCAGGTACTCAAACATTTGTGGAATTAAGAAGTAAATAGCAATATGAATGGACTTACAAAATGGCAAAAATTCTAACTGAAATTACCAGGATCTCTTATTAGCTAAGCTTCTTGCATTTTTATAGTTCATTATTTTTTTAACCTTTAGCTGTATCTTAAACAAACTCCATCCCATGGGACTAAGGCAATCCCTGCCCATTTGTCTAGGTTAGGCCTTTTACTAGGGGTACCAATAGAGAGGTGGGACAGCTACTTGGGTGGCTATGGCTCATCAGCCCTGACACTAGCATGTCAACTATGGGTTGTCGAATGCCAGATCAGATGATGTCTTCACTAAAGAGGCACTGCACACCCTCTGCTTTCAGCTCAACTCAGGGACTGAAAAAAAAAAAAGCTACCATAACCTGCTCAAAATAGGTTTTAATGTTGTGGTTCATCTTCACATCAGCCACAAGGATCACCAGTTTGCAGTCCAGGGAGACAGAAGAAGAAGAAGCTGTATCTTAATTGTGTCAAAGACATCTTAGACAGATCAGTTTTGACTTTCCAGCTCTGTGTCAAAGTTAAGAACATCGGCTCATTTCAGAAACAAAAGTTATCATCTATTACATATGCAGAAAATTATTGTTCCACTTCAGTTATAAGTTTGTTCTACATGTAGTAAAGTTCACATAGCAGTCCTTATTCAAGACTGGAGGAAAAACAAAATTATCAAAATTATGTCTGTTGTATGAAATAAAATGAAACTGTCAAATGAAGCTATAAATAAATTGGATTTTTAAAAAATAAATGAAAAATATATGGGAAGTAGATGAGAAATACATGACAGTTTCCTCTTTAGATAAGAATCTGTGAAACTGAAACCCACTATAAACTAAATGGAAGATAACACAGTCTCACCAGAGACAACAAAAATTATGAATATGTGCACAAGTAAATACTTCAGTTAAAATTTGATTCTCAGTTGTTTTCTAATACTTTTCTTCTTATCACATGTATATATTTTGAAATTTAAAAAAAATTCCCCTTCTAAGTCTGTTTAAACATTCCATTGATTAAAAGTACAGAAGTTTTGTAAACTGGTGGTTCATACAAAAATAAATTGTAACTCAAGCTTCCTTGGTGGTTCATACAAAAATAAATTGTAACTCAAGATCACTTACATTTGGATTGTTATTGATTTCTTTCTTTCCATTGCTTCTTCAGATACATTCTGGCCTTGACCCAATCCAGAACAGTGGCTGAAAAGTTCAAGGACTTCTTGCGACAGCTGAAAATGCAAAAATATTCCAGCATTGAACAGAATCCTCTCATGTGGGAGCTGTACTCTGGAATTTTGCAGGAGAAAGAAGGAGAAGCTGACTGGGATAAGCTGTACCAGCACATTGGACAGGGGAAGGCTGGGATATGGTCACCCTGTCTGCTAGGCTTCCAGTGATGTGAAGGAGGTAGAAAAAATACTGTCATTACCACCATTCAGGTGTTGTGTTACTGAAAGTCAGCTGTCTATATTATCACACAGAGGCAGTCAAATGCACAGTCAGCTGTCTGTGTTATCACACATAAATGATCTAAATGACAGTCAGCTATTTATACTATCACATGGGACAGTCTTAAGAACAAACAGCTGTATCACACAGAGCTGGTCATGGAATAAAGGGCAGTCAGATGTATATATTATCACATGGGATAGTCTTAAGGACAAACAGCTATATCATACAAAGCTGGTCGTGGAATAAAGGACAGTCAGATCTATAATCACACAAGGATGATCTAAAGAGCAACCAGCTATTAGTATCACCATAGGGTTGTGGTCACTATAGCAGTATTCCTTTGCCAGCTTTGACATTAGAACAAAAATATCGCTGTGTTATTGTCATATCAGAATAGAACATTCTTTTTTTTTTTAGATTTGTTACTTAATAGGTGAAAATAGAACTTGAAAAATTATTGTTGAAGTCAATGACTAGCATATCACAGTAGGGATGAAAAAAAAAATTAAATTATAGCACTGGAATAGCTCAGCTGAAAGTGAATTGCCTTCTAAAGGTGAAGGGTGGAGGTTATGGATCCCTCCTCCACCAATCCGAGTGCAAGAACGGGATTTCATATTTGTATTAGAGAAAGTGTTTCTTAAAATAAACAGGTTCCTTTTGCAAGGTGGGATATGCTAGAATGTACTGGAAACATGACTGTCAGAATAAGACAGAACAAGCTAATTAAGTAAGGTTTAGTCCAGTTTGTTACATCAATGCCATAAATGAGAATTAGCAAGTGAAGAAAAAAAGGAGCACAGTTTTAAAGAATAATATCAAAAGTTAATGTTGTACATCTGTAATTATCTGCCACCATAAAGGTTCAGACTATCCATCTTTTGCATATTCATAACAATGGAGTCATAACAAGATAATACATTAAACCAAACATGAAACACAACACAGTACACATAAATAACACAGAGTGAAGCAATGAACATATACACGGTTTCATAATGTGTAAATGTAAAGGATGATGCACAAAAGTGATTATGCCTTGTATAGAACAGACAATCAGTTAAGTTCTGGACAGGATGAATGGCTCGGCACTGCCTATATTGTGGGTGAGTGGTTCAGTACTGTACATTTTGCATTTATTTCATGCCGGACTTTCTTACAAGGAGGATGCTAAAAGGCTAAGTCTATATTTTTCATACATTTTTTGTGTTTTTATATATTGTGTTGTTTTTGTATATGATCCTTGAAAAGGCTTTTGCCGAAATATTTTGTTGCATGTCCTTCATCTGTATGTATTATTCTTTTTTTCTGTCGTTCTTGTTTCTGCCCACTTTCCTCATTATTTCTATCTTTTTTGTAAAACTGTACCAGACACCATCAATTTACATTTTACAGTTGAATGGCTGTTGACTTTATTTTGTAGGTGAGTGGTTTAGTAATGTATATAGAGTAGTTTAGTGACTGAGCTCTTTTAATGTTGTGAATGAGTGGTCAGTCTGGTGATAAAATGTTGTTTAGTACAAAAGCTAGTTGATTTACCCTTCAAACTTTGTATCATTTAACTCTTATTTTTTTTCACACCACAATGCAATTATCCTTGTATATAGCAAACTTTTATACTGATATTGTAATTAAAAATAAAGAATCTTGCCTTTTATCATTGTTTTTTTCATTTTTGAAGACACTGTACTTTCATTCAAAGTCTTTTCATGTCATAGTGACACTTAAGAATATGGTGATGGTGTCAATTTTTTCCTTGACCTGACAGCATACTAAAAGGCAATGTCGTCAGTACCACAGAAGGCCACTATTCCTTCCCCAGCTCCATAAGGCCACTATTCCTTCCCCAGCTGCTCCAGAAGGCCACCTTCCCCAGCTCCATAAGGCCACTATTCCTTCCCCAGCTCCAGAAGACCACCTTTCCTTTCCCAGCTCCAGAAGGCCACCTTCCCCAGCTCCAGAAGGCCACCTTTCCTTCCTCAACTCCAGAAGGCCACCTTCCCAGCTCCAGAAGGCCACCTTCCCCAGCTCCAGAAGGCCACCTTCCCCAGCTCCAGAAGGCCACCTTCCTCAACTCCAGAAGGTCACCTTCCCCAGCTCCAGAAGGAGCCAGCTACCAACTTCTACAGCTGGGTGACTAGAACAAGCTTCCAGCCTGAACTGAACCACTATCTCTGCATAAGAGACAAGTGCACTACATTGCTCAGACATCTTGTCCCTTCTTTCCTTAGGTTGCTAATGTGTCTGACAAATCATGGCAGGCTTGAGTAGAACATGTAACTATAACCTAATCTGGTAGGTTAATATAACAAGTTCAAATATCTAGCACAGCAAAATGGGACATAGCATAGCTGGAACTCTCTCTCTCACTCTCTCTGAACCTTAAGTGCCCAGGGCACATGGGGCTTCCGCAAGGGTTTTCCACAAATGCCTGTCCTTCGCCTTTTTTTTCTGCTCTTGCCCAGGTGAGCCCTCTATTGCTCAACATCCTTTCTGTTGTTCTTCTCCATGTCTCTTTTGGTCTACCCTTACTTCTGCTCCCCTGTGGTATACATCTTAGTGCTATTTTTGGTAGTGAGTTGTCAGTCATTTGGAGCACATGTCCCAACCATCGCCAGCGTCTTTCCTCAGTAATTGTTGTCAGTGGTTTCATCTGCATTTCTGAATAGCTGGAACTAGTTAAACAGGATTATGTAGCAGTTACCGATTGCCACTGCTCTCACATTAACTGTTCCTGTCAAAAGCGCAGTATCATGAGTATCATGTAGGAAAAACTTTTGGTTTGCCATTCCAGTTTTTCTATGTCTGGCATCTGGAGTTTTGTCATCCATCATGCAACACTTACTGGACACCTTCTGTAATTGTCTTTGGGGACTGATCAATGAGATGTGCAATATTTTCTGCTTCTTGTTTCATCAATTCATTTTTTTAATCCCCATTTCTGACTGGTGCTTGTTTTTTCCTGATCACTGTGGTAACAGCTGCAAGTTTACAGTTATGGAATAATCATAACATTTATGACAGAAAACAAAACTGAACTGACAGTCATATTTTGCAACAAAAAGTCATGTAACTGTGAAACAGGACTTTATTACAACTGAAAACACTGCATACCAAGTCAGTGCAAAACAACTTTTATCAAATCTTCATAGAAAAAATATCTATCATAAAAGTCACAGGGAAAATGGAAAATACCATGAATTCTAACAACTTGTGTAAAATGTGTCTTTCTTGTAATGGAAAAGGTCACAGTTATTTTTAGTGCTAACTTCATTTTGAATTAAGTGTTATACATAAATTTCAGTCTGGTCTATCCACATGATGTCCAGTTCTCAACTTCATCATTCTTACAGTTCTTTATGAGATCTTCTCCATGCTTTTGGACTTTGATATTACTGGTGTTCTAGAATATGGTTTAATATTCTTGGTGCTCAAGAATGTGGTTAGATATTCTTAGTCTTTTAGGATATTATTAGATTTCACTGATTTTCTAGACTATGGTTAGATATTATTTGTGTTTTCAGGTATGATTTGATAGTTTTAGAGTTCTGTAATATGGTCTGATTTTCTAGGAGTTCCACAACATGGTTCAGTATTCTTGGAGTTCTGTAATATCTTACATCCTTTACGTGCCATTAAATGTCACATAGGTGATATACTAGCAGAATAAGTTTTTTTTTTCAAATCAAAAACAAATTATTATTACAGGTGTAGAAAATAAACAAACCAAAGCAGTACTGATTCCCTGAACAAGAATTATGAGATGAATTTCAATCAAATAGTTTTTCCTAACATCAGTCTGGAAGTTGAACCCTCTTGCATCATAGGAAGTGAGGTTCTGTAAACTGAAAAAAAAAATGGTTTTAAAAAGGTGAAGAGAAGAGAGTGGATCAGATAACACTGGAGAAAAAAAAGCAATATAATGAACTTTTTGAGCATGATGAAAATTTCTATTAAAACACCCTTGAGCTGTATTCCATGTAGCACGAAGATATTAAAGAATACTTTTCTTTTTTTTGTTCTTTCTTTTGACCTGATCCTACAATATTTAAGGGCCAAAACTCTGATTCTCATTATCTGTTGATTTCTTCACATGACTTGCCAGCTTGTTATTTTACACAAAAGAAATCTACATTTTCCCTCTTTCCAGCAGCAGCATTTCTCTGCTGACATCACACTTTGTAATCTTAGATGTGTATGTTAAGAGAATCAGAATAAAATACTCTGTCATTTAAAATATAAACTGCATCACAATGAGAATACCATTCAATTCACACCAACATTGGCAGAGAAAATCTACTACATATGCCAGACTTCATTTTCAGTGCATTAACTGATATTAAAATCAGAGTCAGTTCATATTGTACATGATTCTATTATTCTTTCTGTGTCACAAAAGATGATTTTATTATTCTTTTTTGTGTCACAAAACAAACTTAAAAAAAAAAAAAACTTTTCAGAGTGGCACCAACAGTTTCCAGGAATGTAAAGATGTCAGACATGAGATTTTAGTGGAGATGTTTCAGCATGAAGTTTCTTGTCCATGAACCAAGCTGTAACATCAAATGATATCAGAAGTGACAAAATACTGTTTATACATTAAGCCATAAAGGCGTAAAAGATGACAAAATAATTTTCAGATATATAACCATAGAGACACAGGAAGTGATAAAACAATGTTTAAACATAAAATCATAAAGATATAATCAGTAACAAAATAATGTTTAAAGTCACAGGGTACAGGAGGTGGCAGACTGAATGATACACCTGTGTACCTTTATTACTAGAACCAGTTTTTCCAGTCATTATTTCTTTTATCTGTCAAAATAATGTTTCCACATAAAATCATATAAGATCCTCTGATGATCTGAAGGAGTTGTGTTGTTGTTCCGCTCTCTACAGTAGAGAGTTTCCTGCATATCTGCTATTATGGTATAACTTTGTATTACACAGACCAAACACATCCCTTGTCTTTTTTAATAGCATAACATGCTTCTTATATCTTACATCCTTCCCGTGCCATTAAATGTCACATACGGCTCACATAGTTGTTTGCCAACTTTTCCTGTTTTCAGCAAGTTTTTCAACTTCATCAAGGGATGTTATGCCCCACTAAACTGGCTTCTCTTAACAATGTCCTCTTTAGAGTTTCACGTCGTTGTCCTCTTTTCCTTTGGCCTGCTGTGTTCCAATTGATAGCTTGTTTTTGTATTCTCCGATTGTTTCTTCTCATCACATGGCCTATATATGCCCATCTTCTTTTTCTGATCACATATGGGTCAGGCTATTGTTTGCTCATCTGTCTTATTTCTGTGTTGTTCTTGAATTCGTTCCACTTTATACCAAGTATTTTCCTGAGGCATTTGTTCTCAAAAGAGTCTAATTTCGTTATGATATAACATAATATAATAATATAATATAACATGCTAGGAAGTAATAATATTTGTAAATGATTGTCACATGAAACAATAATCTGTATCTGCAGTTTTTTTTTAACTTGATGCTGGGCCCCTACACTTAATCCTGCTCAGCAGATGACTAATCCTCCATTGGATGTGTGTGTACTCATAGTTGAATTTATTTACTTTTTTTTAATAAATGATAAATTCCAAGTGGGCTCAGTGATACCTGTATCAAATAACTATAGTGGCAAGTCAGTCTTATGTGAAGACAATGTCATAATATGCTGAGACTGTATATAAGTTCATGTACACGGTCCAGCATAAAGAATAGCTGGATTTAACTGACGTAGTGCACAGAAACTGAATACGT
This sequence comes from Achatina immaculata, assembly GCA_009760885.1. Lineage (NCBI taxonomy): Eukaryota > Metazoa > Mollusca > Gastropoda > Stylommatophora > Achatinidae > Lissachatina > Lissachatina immaculata. The sequence goes on from CM019708.1 coordinate 27,188,485, forward strand.
GTGAAAAAAAAAAACATGACGTTAGAGACAAAACAGACAAACGGTCGTTTTTAACAATGGCTTCTTGGCAAACACAACATCGTACATTCACCGTTGAAACTTATTTTAAAAGTTGAGAATCGTCTATTACTCTACAACGAAAGTTTCGTCGGCATTTTGAGTTGCATCTCCGTAATAATGTTCCCGATCGGAGGACAAAACAATTTTGAGGTGGGTCAAAAAATTTAAGGAAACCGCTAATTGCCTTAATAACAAGTCTACTGGTCGTCCAAGAACTCAACAGACACCTGAACGAATTCAAGAAGTCCGCAACGCATGGCTGAATGTATCAAATGTAATGGCGGCATGTAACCGGCGTAATTTTCAAAACCTGAATGTGACTGTCAGTAATAATAAAAATACCCGCTTTTCTGAGTTTCATTTCACTTTTTTTTTTTTTTTTTTACCAAAAACAAGTATCTTATATCCCTCCCGTGCCATTAAACATCACATAGGGCTCGCAAGGTAGTTCATCAATTTTTCATGTCTTCGACGAGCTTCTCAACCTCATCAAGGCCTCTCTTAACAATGTCCTCTTTAGAATTTAACATGGTCTGCCTCTTTTTCTTTGGCCTGTTGTGTTCCACTTGATAGCTTTTTTTGGGATTCTCCGGCTATTTTTTCTGATTAAGTGACCAACATATGTCCATCTCCTTTTCCTGATGACCCATGAGACTGGTTGTTGTTCAGTCATCTGACTTATCTCTGCATTGTTCTTGAATTCGTTCCACTTGATGCCGAGTATTTTCCTTAGGCATTTGTTTTCAAAAGAGTCTAATTTCTTGTCTATTTCTTTAGTTGTTTTCCAGCTTTCGCATGCATAAATGAGGGTGGATATTACATTTGAATTGAATAGTCTTAACTTGGTTTTTGTGCTTATAACTTTTGAATGCCATATGTTCTCAAGATTCTTGAAGATTAATGCTGCTTTTGCAATTCTAACTCTAACTTCCTTTCTGGTGTCACCATCCTGGTCTATGTAGCTGCCAAGGTATGCAAATTGGTTGACTTCTTCAAATCTGTCCCTTCTACATGTATTTTTCCATTTGATTAATGGGAAGTTTCATTATTTTTGTTTTGTCCTTGTTCATTTCAAGTCCTATTTTGCTAGCCAGTGAAGACAAGAGATCTGTTTTTTCTTGCATGGAATTCACATTGTTACTAATAAGAGTTATGTCATCAGCAAAATCAAGATCTTCTAGCTGGGTCCAGTGTACCAAATCAATACCTGTGCAGCAATTTTCGTAATGAAGTCTATTGCAATTCCAAAAAGCAAAGAAGACAATATACATCCTTGTTTCACGCCTGTTTCAATCTGGAACCATTCACTCATCCCTTCTTCTGTTTTGACTGCACAAACATATTCATTGTAGAAGACCTTAATGATGTTGACAATTTTAGATGTTATTCCATATAGACTTAAAATTCTTCACAATGAATCTCTGTGTATGCTATCAAATGCCTTTTTAAAGTCTATGAAATTCAGTATTAATGGTTTCTGCTTTTCAATATGTTCTTCAAGTATTATTCTTAGAGTAAAGATCTGGTCGTGACAGCTTCTCTCCTTTCGAAATCCTGCTTGTTCTTCTCTCATTGCAGTATCCACTATATCCTTAAGCTTATTCAAAATGACCTTGAAAAATACTTTTGACACAACTGATATTAAGGTTACTCCTCTCCAATTGTTACAGTCGCTAAGGTTGCGTTTTATTATTATTATTATTTTTTTTTGGTATTTTAACAATGATTCCATTTTTCCATTTAGAAGGGACCTTTTCTTCTTTCCAAATCTTATTAAACATTCTCTGTAGTTGTCTCATGTTGTCACTTTTGATAGCTTTTAGCATTTCGGGTGTTATTTCATCTTCACCTACAGTTTTGTTTGTTAACTATTAAATTCACTGCTGTTTCAATTTCATGTAATGTAATTTCATCTAGGTTGACATTTAGTTGTGGGGCTGGTAAGTTGGTTTCAAGGTTTATCACTTCTTTTGGGTGTGGTCGATTAAATATTTCTTGGAAGTGTTCAACCCATCTTTGTTTTTGATTTTTACTTGATGTTAATAGGGTTCCAGTTTTGCTAAGGATTGGTCTTTCTTTATATGTAATAGTACCTGTTAGCCTCTTTTGTATGTTATATAGAGTTTTGCTGTCTCTTGTTTTTGCTGCTTTCTCTGCCTCTTTCGACATATTGTCTATGCATTCTCTTTTATCCCTTCTAGCTGAACTTTTGACTTTCTTGCCTATTTCATTGTATGTTGCTTTCGCCAGATCTTTTCCAAGATCTGTCTTTACATTCAACATGTCTAATTTGACTGCTCGTCTTTCATGTATGTACTTCTATGTGTTTTCTGATATCCATGGTTTTCTATTTGGTTTTCTCAGTCCAGTGCTTACTTTTTCTGCTGTGATTATGACTGTGCTATAAGAATTCCATAATTAATCTATCTTTATATTCTCTATTTCACTGAGTGTTGTGGAATGATTGGCAAGTTCCTGATTGAAATCACTGTTAGTATTCTCTTCTTGTAGGCTGTGGCTGTTTATCTTTCTGCGTATTGATTTCTTGTGCTGGCTTTTCAGTTTTAGTTTTATTTTCCCTATACACAGGTTGTGATCACTATTGACATCTGCACCCCTATATGGCCTTACGTCTATCAGAGATGTTCTGTATTGCTTTCTAATACAAAAATAATCTATCTGGTTTCTAGTCTATCATCTGGAGATATCCACGTTGTTATATGTATATCTTTGTGTGGAAATATTGTGCCTCCAATGACCATGCCCTCTATTAGACATTTTTCAATTAGTCTTTCCCCATTCTGATTTACCATGTCAGTTTCTTCTTTCCCCATTACTTTTTCAACGTCGGTGTTATCTTCCCCTACCTTAGCATTGAAGTCCCCCATAGCAATTAGGATGTCGTGTTTAGAGACTTTGTTGTAACTGGTGATAGAAATCGTCTTTCACTTCATCATCTGCATCGTTCGTGGGTGCATAACACTGTATTATTGTCATACTTCCGTGTCTTAGGTTGTATCTTGTTCTTATTATACGACTGTTCACTGGTTCCCATTCTATAAGGCTCTTTGCTGCTACATTTGACATAATTATACCTACCTCCTCCTGGTGTTTCCCGTCCTCTCTGCCTGAATGTATTATTAACGTGCCATTTTCCACCGATCTTTTACCTGCTTCTGGCCATCGCATTTCGCTGATGCCAAGTACGTCTATGTGGTATTTCTCCATTTCTTTGATGACCTGAGTAGTTTTTGTCGGTGCTGCCATCATTCCTACATTCCAGTACCCAATTCTTGTCACATGTTTGGAGTGGAGGAATGAGCTCTTCGGAGTTGGCATCCCTGATGCTTGGTTGGTTTCTCTGCGAGTTTCCGTAACGATATCTTTTTTTCCCATCTGGAGTCGCACTAGATATGTCCCAGGATAAGATTTTTAGCCTTATACCCAACTCCCGGAACAGGGTATGTGACAGATCAAGCGGAATTCCGCTGATTTCTGCATGCCGGCGAGAGCGTTAAAAAAAAAAAAACGACCTCCATCTTGCACGTCACACCTGAAGACATGTATAGCGCTTATTTATTTTCTATTTTTATAATCCAGCTATGCTTTATGCCGGACCCTGTATTTCAGTGAATGATACAATTAATATCACTGCTGTATCTAGATCAACAGTCAGCAGTAAGAATAAATGGTGAAACAGCAACTTGGTTTGACATAAAACAAGGGGTCCATCAGGGTTGCATACTGTCACCTTACTTATTTAACCTGTATACTGAAAATATAATGAGGAATGTTAGAGAAGATGTAGACAAAAACATTACAACGCCATAACAATTATCGGAGTTTGTGAAATACCAGAGATTAGATATGCTGATGACACAGTATTACTGTCCACAACACAAAAAGGAATGGAAAAACTAATTATGTCAGTCTGTAAGAATAGTGAAGAGCTAAACCTCTATCTTAATGCAAAGAAAACTAAATTGATGACAACTGACAAAACAAATAGGCAGCTGAAATATATATCAATGAGGAAAAATTGGAAGAGGTGGATAGTTTTGAATATCTTGGATCATTAGTAACTAATAATGGAGATATAATGAGGGAAATTAAAAGGAGGACATCTATCACTCTTCAAAAAGTAAAATAACTAAATAAGCTGTGGAGAGGAATAGACAGAACTACAAAAATACGATTTTTAAGGACATGCATCAACATCCTCAAAGACATATATGAAAGTTGGTGTACTGGTCATATATAATAACAAGATAAACAGTGCAGTACATATAGTGCAGTAGGAAGCCCGTTCAATTGATTACAAAGACAGAAAGACGTATATAATGCTGTAGGTATAGAGGTCAATATCATTAAGGACTTTTACAATGGATATGTTTGTGCGATCAGAACAGAAGAAGGGATGAGTGAATGGTTCTATATTGAAACAGGTGTGAAACAATGATGTATACTGTCTTCTTTGCTTTTTGGAATTACGATAGATTTCATAATGAAAAAAATGCTGCACAGGTAACATAGGTATTGACTGGGTACATGAGACCCAACTAGAAGATCTTGATTTTGCTGATGATATAACTCTTTTATCAGTAACAATGTGAATTCCATGCAAGAAAAAACAGATAGCCTGTCTTCACTGGCTAGCAAAATAGGACTTGAAATGAACAAGGACAAAACAAAAATAATGAAACTTCCCATTAATAAAATTGGAAAAATTCACATAGAAGGGACAGATATTGAAGAAGTCAATCAATTTGCATACCTTGGCAGCTACATAGACCAGGATTGTGACACCAGAAAGAAAGTTAGAATTGCAAAACCAGCATCGATCTTCAAGAATCTTGAGAACATATGGCATTCAAAATTTATAAGCACAAAAACCAAGTTAAGACTATTCAATTCAAATGTAATATCCACCCCCATTTATGCAATGTGGAAGCTGGAAATCAATTAAAGAAATAGACAAGAAATTAGATTCTTTTGAAAACAAATGCCTAAGGAAAATACTCGGCATCAAGTGGAACGAATTCAAAAACAATGCAGAGATGAGACAGATGATTGAACAACAACCAGTCTCATGGGTCATCAGGAAAAGGAGATGGACATATGTTGGTCACTTGATGAGAAGAAATGATCAGAGAATCCCAAAACAAGCTATCAAATGGAACACAACAGGCCAAAGAAAAAGAGGCAGACAGCGTGAAACTCTGAAGAGGACATTATTAAGTGAGGCCAAATTAATAGGCATAAAATCCATTGATGAGGTTGAAAGACTCGCCAAAGACAAGAACAATTGGCGAACTACCTTGCGAGCCCTATGTGACGTTTAACGGCACGGAAAGGATATAAGATATAAGATAGAGTTCACAGATTACATAGAAAGACGTACGTAACGCAGTAGGTAGAGAGGTCATAGACACAGATTACATAGACAGAAAGAAGTACGCAATGCTGTAAACATATTTTATATAGACTGAAAGACGTACACACTGCAGTATGCAGACAAGTCATTGAATTACACAGAGACTTGTATAGTCATATATTGTATAGATAGAGAGATGCACAAGTCATTCATACTGTACTATATATTTAAAAGAATGTCTGTCAACAGATCTGGCCCCTATACACACAAATAGAGATTGAACCATCATTCAGTCTTTTGTTTAGCCACTTCATACAGTTCTTATTGTAATTATAGATACAACTGAGGGTAAATTTGGTGGGTGGATAAATTCCACGGTAAGTTTCAACTTAGTCACAATTCAGACCCATTTTATCTGGGAATTTAAAAAAAATGTAATTACTTCTAGAAAAGCTGTGTTAATATAATATAAAAGGTAACAGTGGGCCGCTCTCGTATACCTTGAGGCAAGGGCCGATGTGAGAACTTCAGAGATTTGCCATATATAGGTCACTGATTATGAATAACTCACGAGTCGGAGGAAATAAAACACAAGCCTTCCGCTGTGCTACTTGGTTTATGAACTCTCAAAAATAGAAAAATCAGCGCAGTATTCTTACCTATTGGTACAAACATTAATAATAATAATAATAATCATCATAGTAACAACAACAGAAAATATATTTACTATGTTATTAATTACATAAGACCTTGAACTTCTTTACCACATGGCGCTACATCTTAAAAAAGTATGCCAACTTTGTTATATTACTTCTATATTGTTTTTTTTATCCAAGGGTGTTGACAAATTGTTTTTTTTTCTCTCAGTTATCTAAGTTCTACGATGAAACGGCACGTGACTAAACCTAACTTGTAATGTCGAGATTTTCAGTAGAAATGCTTCTTCTTTTCAGTCTGCTTATGCCATTAGAGTCGCAGGGAGTTTCAGGGATCCGCTCAGAGCAAGGTTAAAGGCCTGGTAGCTGTCATGTTATGTTTCCTCTGTGTCTTTCACCCCCATCTGTCCACTTTTTCTTTGACCTTCCTCGCCCTTTATATCCAGATGTTTTCCATCTGTGCAGCTGGTAGTTCTGGATTCTTGCTTATCAAATGCCTGAACCTGATTTTAGTTGTAGGCTTTGACAAGTGTTCCCACCATTTGCCGGATTATTTCATTTCGCACTTGATCCCTTCTTGTCTTGTTCACCATTTTGCTTAAGTAAGCATTTCATCTCACAACCTCTTATCTTTCTGTCACGGTATTTGGTGAGTGTCAATGTATGTCATTGATAGCACAGAATCGGGATGAATATTGCTTGAAAGAGTGGGGTTTTTTTAATTTGGTGTCAATTGAGATATTTCGATGTTTTAAGGTTGGTAGCATTCCAGAAAATGAGAAACATCTTTGCAACAGATCCATATCAATGGAAACAAGATTCTGAGTTCTTAACTCTTCCCGTGCCACAGTAAGAAACGCGGACGTTCAGTCACGTGCCAGAGTAACAGCGCGGGTCTTGATATGTTAGGGGGTATAGTTGTAAAATGGAATGGAAAACAATATTTACATGTACTTCCATGTACTTATTATGTTTCAAAGTATAACTAAATGTATGAACATTTCATAAATGCAGAGTTTTTTTTTTAGGAAAAAAGAAGTAATGTGATGTTTTTAGACAATGACTGTGCCCAGCTGCTGATGATCCATTATGTTGAAAATTCATTACTCCTGTCAAAATATGAGTATCATGTAGGAAAAACTTTGGATTTTCTGAAACAGTTTTTCTATATCTGGTAGTTGGAGTTATCCTCCATTATACATTTGCTGTACACTACCTTTCCTTATGTGATTGTCCTTGGAGACTGATAAGTGAAGGATCCAATATTTTCTGCTTCTTGACTTCATTCTGGGAGTTCTATCAAGTCAGCATATCTAACCCCCTAATCAGTATGATGTCATTTTTTTTTCATAACCATAGTATTAATGGCTGCAAAAAGGCCAAGTTCATAGCTATAGAGAGATTCTACAACACTGCAACAGAATACAAAAATGAACAGTCATATTTTGCAACAGCAAGTCATATAATTGTGAACCAAGGCTTTATTATAATTGAAAACACTGCATACCCAAGTCAGTGCAAAATAACTTTTATCAAATCTTCATAGAAAAAAAAATGACCACAAAAGTCACTGAAATAATGGACAATAACATGAAATCAAACAACTTATGTAAAATAGGACTTTCTTGTAATGGAAACAGTCACAGCTATTTTCATTGTTAACTTTATTTTGAATTAAGTCTTATACATAAATTTCAATCAGTTCTGTTCTCTTGGTGCCCAGTTCATTTTCTGAGTGCTTTTATTTTCATCCCTGTGATTTTGGACATGATATTCTTGATGTTTTAGAATATGGTTCAGTATTCTTGGTGTTCAAGAATATTATTAGATATTTTAGTATTTTAAGACATGGTTAGAAATTCTTGATTTAAGGTTAGATATTCTTGATATTATATCAGGCATCTATATGATGCAATTTGATATTCTTTGAGTTTTATAATATGGTTTGATTTTCTACAACTTATAGAATATGGTCCAATTTTCTTGAAGTTCTGTAATAAATATTCAATATTTCAGTAATTTTGGTGTTCTAGAATTTGGCTTATGTTCATATATGTTCCTGTATGTCATTAAATATTCTGTTCATTTCTGGTAATTTTCATTCCATCTGTTTCATACAATGCTATAACCAAATCTTCCCCTAGTTTTCAGTCATTTCTAGTCTTAGTTACACACTGACAGAAGAAAATTCACTTTTCAGGACCACATAGCTGAAAATTGATAACTGTGTTTTATTCTTAGTTTGACAATGTTTAGCCATTTTTCATTTTGATCATTTGTTCATTTTGCAGTTGTATACACACATTTAATCATGTAATTTTACTTTATCCAATATTTTTTTGGTTGTTGTTCCTATTGTTTCAAAGTCCATGAAGCAAATCACAGAAAATGTATTATATTTTCGTTTTTTAATTGGAATGAAATCTCTTACATTTTCACATCATATCTGCAATGGTAGGTTTTTACAGAGGAGTGATGTAATCAGTAAATTATTCAGTTATCTGTAACAACTTAGAGTAATAAAATAATGAAGACAATCATAAGAAAAAAAATGAGACAATCCACAGATAACTGAAAGCTTACAGTATAAAGCATATAAGCAAACTTATGAATATATCTGGTTAACCAACATGCATAAATCTGTAGTTCATTTCTAACTAGGATATCTACTTATTTGTGAGTATAACTACAATTATAAACATGGCTACGTTGAAAAAGAAATTCAGTTTTAGTACAGAAATAAGAAAAAAGTTTATATACTTGAAAATGTACATAGCAGATAGTCTCACACTTTAGTTGTATAAAAGTTTTCTGTCACCTAAAAATCATTGTGAGTGTTGGTAAGTTAAGGACTGTGTCAAAAGAGCTTCAGAGATAATCCCAATACTGATTTAAGGACACATTTGTGTGAATTATTACAGACAATCAACATATTTCCTATTTGATTTTCTCATCTTTCCCTTTTGTCTCAAATGTGTCTCAGTGCTCAGAAAGTAATAACTGGAATGCCTACAGCAGAGTTAGAGATGACAGAGATATTATATGTATATTTATTACAATAATACATAAATTAAAATAAAATGAAAAATCTGCAGAACATACGGCAGGATGGCACCTGCTTGAGAAAGATTCCTCCACCCAGCAAGTGCTTAGACATTTAATTGGTACTGATATGGGTAATATGTAGTTGAGTAATGATTTTTCCTGCACAAAGTAAAGGCTTTGTTTTCCACTCTGAGTCATCCAGATAGATAATCATTTTGGGCTGAAATTTGGAAACAACAGTTACAACACAGGAACACTTAATGACATTAATGAAGCTATCTTTTCTGATGCAGTGGTTGGCAAACTTTGGCCAGTCCAATTACCTAAAGTGACTTCTGTTAAAAAAAAAGGATATGAAAAGTGATAACAGTGATATTCTTCCTCTTGAAAGATGGTTTTTTGAAGAAGATATTTATTTTTTGTTCATTTTGCAGAGCATCATTTTGCTGAACAGATTCTCTCAAGGCTGAATCTGTCAATGTTAGATCTGCATGTTAGGCCACAATAATAGAAGCAAGATATATGATAACTGTGTCATAAATAAGGCAGAGTTCAAATATGAAGCCATATTTTTGGTGAAGCATGTTAGGAAGTCCTGCGTTCTGTGCAGGAGCAAAAAGATAACAGCCTTCTATCAATTAAAAACCATTGAGAACATCACAATCATCATGGGACAGAATAACGAGGTCTTTTGCCTTCTCATATTAAAAACAATACCAACCAAGACATCTGAATGTTCAAATATTTCCATCACAAAAGAAAAAAAATTTGAAAGTGTTTCAGCATTGGCAATATTGTCAACAAAATCTCATATCAATTCATATTAGTTCTCATCAGAGCTTTGGATTAAAACAATTCTGTAAACAAAGCTGTTGGAACCCATTTTGTGATTCATTATTTTTTAAACCTCTTTTTCTCACAGATAATATGGTGATATTGAAACTGAACCATAAGCATTGCATAGAACTCACTGGTCAAAGATTTTACAGTATATAATCCTTGAATCACATTATGAATAAAGAAACAACAAAATAAAAATTTGCCTCATCTCATTATATAAAAATTTTGTGTAGATTATTGGTAACATATTACTGCAGTAATAAAACATACTAATGCATCTTCTTAGAATTGCAATGTACTTTTATGAGTAAATAGTTCAGAACAATTCTGACTTTAACTGCTCTGATGAAGATTCCCGGTCCTCTCACTTTCCAAAAGTGTATTGGGAAACATCGTTGAGGCAGGCCTGCTGTATTTTCTCCACTGTGGCAGGAGCATCTGAAAATTTCAGAGAAAACATTAAGTTTAGCGGAAAAAAACAGATAAATCTAGAAATGTACTTGGGTTATACTTTGCTCATGTGACTCAATTTCACTTGTTGAATACTGCATTTGAGATAAAAAAAAAACAAAAAACAAATATCTGTTTTGTCTGTATTTGCAACTTTTTCAGTTCTAGATTTTCAGAAGTGAGATTTCTTTAAATCACATCCTCATTTATCCAAAACCACTGACTTGGAAAGAAGATTTGATAATCCTATACCTGATTGCATGGGCAACAGTTAAGATTAAAATTCACAGTGTTGACAGTGCACAAAATGGTCTTTCCTCCAAACTATTAACAAATAACCCTCAAATCTTTTATTCATTTATTCTTTTTTATTTTATTTTATTTACCTTAGTGAATTAAAGATTGGATGCCATTTTATTAAAAAGAAGTGTGTCATAATGTTACATGATATACTAATGGACTACAAATGCTTAAAAGTCATTACAGTGAGAAAATTAGACTTGAGCACTTTCACTAGCTTATACTTTTGACAACTTATTTGTCACAGATAACTTACTAATCATTACCTTACTTCTTACTAGCCACTTATTGTATATTTAAACAAAACCAACTTCTCAAAGTATAGCATACAGTAATGAACATATAGTAATCATAAATACAAGACAAAAAAGTAGATAAACAGAATATAAAGAACATTAAATGTACTCACGGAATTGGAACCAGCCTTCTAATTCAATTTCTGCACATGCCGCTTCTATTGCACGCTTGAGTGCTAACATTGGACATGCTCCATGTGCTACAGGTGTTTCTCCTACCGCTAAGAAAATAAAAGAAGTTTATTAATGACCAATGGCAGAGAAGTGAACAAGTGGAGACACAAAAATGAGGATAAGGCTTTCTTTCTGCTAGGAGCTGAAACAGGCGTGTACATACAGCAGCAGAAATTCTCACTGTAAAGCTTAAGGCGCACAACAACTTCATTTTTTTATCTTCCATGCAGAAAAAAACTACAATTCATATCCAGTTTTCTCTACCACTTTTTCTGTTTTTTACATTTCTGAGGAACTACTGAAGATCTCTCTGAGATCAGAATTAATACTGAGACTTGTCTCAGATACTTCATGCTTTGTTGTCCTTGTGTGCTTTGCACTGTATGAACATAAAAGATGTTTTATATGTTATGTATGTAAGTTGTTCATCTGATAGTTACTGTTGTTCTCTATACATTTTTTTAAGACAATGAAAACAACAGGCCATGGTATTGCAAACTGAGCCTACTCGTAATGAGATGTGGACCATACCCCTGGCATCAAATGTGCAGGGCAGGCCTCGAGCATCTCATAGTTAAAAAAAACAATGCTTTTGTCTTAACCAAAGGGCATGTTGATCAGGGTACCTGCCAAGAGGACACTTTGATCTCAGCCACTTTGATCTTCTTTATACATATGTGATACTATTAATTTATTGATGCTGAATAACCATGTTTGAATGGCAGCTGAGAGAAATGACAGAATATCAAACTAGCCTGCATCCTCAGTTCTTCTCTTTTGAAAAGTTTTTTTTTTATTCATTCATTATTTCCTTTGTTCTTTGCCACTTTCAGGTCTCTTTTTTTTATGCTTTATCAGTTTGTGTTTCTGCTGCTTTCTTTTATTTTTCATCTTTGAAAAAAACAAAAAAAGGTAGTTCATTTACCACAATATGCATATTAGCAGGTTATGGCCCTTTACTCTCCCACTGGTTTAAAAGTCCAAACCATGGACACAACCAGACACTAAGTAGCATGAGAAATGGAGGACTGATATAAATAGTAAAAGTGAAACTAACAACATGTATGCTGTAAATGTCTGAACAGACAAAAGTAGATTTATAAATGAAAAACTAAGGAAAATGAGAGAAATGAATAAGAGATTAAAAATACAAAATAGAAATGATTTTTTCTTGAAAATTATGCAGCAAAGTAATTTCTTTATATATGAAATGTATGTTGTTATCTTCTTCTTTTCCCACTCTACTGCCAATATTTACATTTTTACAGAAACATCAAATGTAGTGTTGATTACCATATTATTAGTGTTTGATTATGATCACAGTAAAATAATGACTCAATAATGTTAAATCTTAATTTTTTCTGTTTCAGTCTTGCGGTCCATTAAATGTTGAGTAATCAAAAAAGACACGATAAAAGATCACAATTTTTCAGCTGAACTTTTGTAATCTTACTCTTGGAGTGGAGAACCCCAATTGGGTTGGGAGCATTTTTTAGGAACTTGACATTCAGACTGATAGGCACATCCTTGCCTAGAGGCAGCTTGTAGGTCTGATGATTGAAATGAAATCAGAAATAAGAAATCATCAAAGATATAAAACTAAGATACACTACAGCTCAGATGGATGTAATTCTTTTTTTAATGTTAAAATATATTTTCCATAACACACTGACAAACAAATATACTTTATATTGTGATATTCCCTGCCTGACAAGTAGATGTCTCTTTGTCATAGCGACTTGTATATTTATTGTTTAAGTCTGAACTTAATTTGTATAGATTCTTAATAAATTTTTTTACTGTAGCATCCATTTGTCTTATTCCTCACAAACCTACATCTGCTGTAAGATCATCATCTCAAGCAACATGGATACACAAAATTGTTTTACTTATCCTACTCTTAAGAGGATAAAGGTCAAATCTCACCAGGCAGTCATTTACACCACAAAGGAAACCACAGTCTAATACACTTTATGTGAATTGAGATCTTGGTTTAATGGGTTCAGGTTGATACAGTCTTTCTTTTCAAATATGATGTCACATTTAGATAGTAGTATAGACCCAGTAACAGGCATTCAGTAGTTCAGCAAGATAAATAACAATTATTTAGAAATACATACATACAGACATAATTTAGATACAGACCATTGTTCCATCTGTGAGTGCTTTGCTTGTCACAGGATCTAATTCCATATACTCCAGCAGAAAAAGTCCACATCCCATAATGAAAGCACCCTCAAGCTGACCAAGATCTAATGCAGGGTTTATACTGTCAGAAGAAGATAATTTCAGTGTTTGTAAGATAGGACTAGCGGGGATTATACTGTCAGAAGAAGATAATTTCAGTGTTTGTAAGATAGGACTAGCGGGGATTATACTGTCAGAAGAAGATAATTTCAGCGTTTGTAAGATAGGACTAGCAGGGATTATATTGTCAGAAGAAGATAATTTCAGCGTTTGTAAGATAGGACTAGCGGGGATTATACTGTCAGAAAAAGATAATTTCAGTGTTTGTAAGATAGGACTAGCAGGGATTATACTGTCAGAAAAAGATAATTTCAGTGTTTGTAAGATAGGACTAGCGGGGATTATACTGTCAGAAGAAGATAATTTCAGTGTTTGTAAGATAGGACTAGCAGGGATTATACTGTCAGAAAAAGATAATTTCAGTGTTTGTAAGATAGGACTAGCAGGGATTATACTGTCAGAAAAAGATAATTTCAGTGTTTGTAAGATAGGACTAGCAAGGATTATACTGTCAGAAAAAGATAATTTCAGTGTTTGTAAGATAGGACTAGCGGGGATTATACTGTCAGAAAAAGATAATTTCAGTGTTTGTAAGATAGGACTAGCAGGGATTATACTGTCAGAAAAAGATAATTTCAGTGTTTGTAAGATAGGACTAGCAGGGATTATACTGTCAGAAAAAGATAATTTCAGTGTTTGTAAGATAGGACTAGCGGGGATTATACTGTCAGAAAAAGATAATTTCAGTGTTTGTAAGATAGGACTAGCGGGGATTATATTGTCAGAAAAAGATAATTTCAGTGTTTGTAAGATAGGACTAGCAGGGATTATACTGTCAGAAGAAGATAATTTCAGTGTTTGTAAGATAGGACTAGCAGGGATTATACTGTCAGAGGAAGATAATTTCAGTGTTTGTAAGATAGGACTAGCAGGGATTATACTGTCAGAAAAAGATAATTTCAGTGTTTGTAAGATAGGACTAGCAGGGATTATACTGTCAGAAGAAGATAATTTCAGTGTTTGTAAGATAGGACTAGCAGGGATTATACTGTCAGAAGAAGATAATTTCAGTGTTTGTAAGATAGGACTAGCAGGGATTATACTGTCAGAAGAAGATAATTTCAGTGTTTGTAAGATAGGACTAGCAGGGATTATACTGTCAGAGGAAGATAATTTCAGTGTTTGTAAGATAGGACTAGTGGGGATTATATAAAACAATAAATTAACCATGTTCAAAAACTGAACTAATGGTATTCAGAAAAGTATATTCAAAACACTAAATTAGCAATGCTCTAAACACTCAACTAATGATGTTATAAAAACCAGATTAATTAATGATGTTATAAACTCTGCAGCCATGATGCTCAAAACATCAAACTAATTATGTTCAAAATACCAAATTCATGATGTTCAAAACATATTGTTTGAAATACTAAACTAACGATATTCAAAATGCTAAACTGATGATGTTCAAAACATGAAAATAACAGTACCCTAAATACTAAACTGATGATCTTCTAAACAAGAAAAGAAAAAAAAATTAGGACTTAGGTGTAAAAATTAGTGTTTTGGAACTTGTTAAAATCCTGTCCACTACCTTTTCATATTCCCAGTAATGACTAGCGCACTCACTCAGTCTTGGTAATGCACAGTTTCTCAGAATTATCTCTTTTTTGTCTGGTGAGAATAGTGGCACCTTGGTCTACTTTACAACTTCAAGCAGGCTACTGTAAATCACTATACAAATAATTAAATTCTATGCCTATTTTTCAAAAATATCATGGCGTACGTAATTCAATTATGAGATTCCAGTTTGTGAAGACCAAAGAAAATTACAAAGTTTTTATGGATTCTCATTCAAATGCTTTTAGTGATTAACAAAAATTACAAAATAACTATCAGAAGAAACAGAAACAAAGCCTGTCAAGCTAAGATTTTATGAATCCACATGTCCCATTTTCAGTTTATATACTGTTAAAAAAAAGAAACACAACACTACTGTAGTCGTAATGGACATCACATTTCAAACGTGTATCAAAATTTTATTTTACAGAGTTAATGTTTCAATCTTGTCATGAAGAAACTTTGACTTTAACAATGAAATGATGCTCATTAAATTTGGTTTGGACTTTTACTCTTTGCGACTGAGGCCATCGTTTCAGTAAGGTGCATGGCCTCCTCTGGCCTGTATCAGAGAATGACATCTCATTGACGTGGATCCGATTAGCCGTTGGATCTGTTGTTGTAGGATGGCTGTCCACTCTTCCCGCAGTGCAGGAGACAACTGTCGGAGATTGGTTGGTGCCACGTCTCGTTGGCGGACTTGTCTGTTGAGTTCATCCCATAAGTGTTCTATTGGGTTCATGTCTGATGACATGGATTGCCACAGAATGGTCTGGATGTTGTTGTCAGTGAGGAACTGGGTGATGAGTTGTGCCACATGAGGTTGAGCGTTATTCTGCTGAAAAATTGAGCCTGGTGCAACCAGAAGGGGAAGGACATGAGGATGAAGAATTTCAGTGACATATCATTGGGCCTTCAATTTGCACCAGGTCACTTCTTCCCATGAAGATGATCGTTCCCCCACACCAGTACACCTCCACCACCATGTGGAGGAGCCTCATCCATGCAGTTCTGGGCATAGTGCTCATGAACTCTGTGGTAAACTCTTCTCGAGCTGGAGCAGAAAGAATGATTCATCACTAAACCAAACCCTTCTCCAATCATTCGCAACAGTCCATTGATGATGCTGGTTTGCCCACTGCAGTCAGTTCTGGTGATGCCGGTCCATTTTCTGTAGGGTCTTCTAGCCCAAAGACCAGTGTCGTGCAGCCGGTTCCTGACCGTTTGATCTGAAATTTGACAAGCTGCTGTCATTGACTGGACTGTTGAGGATGCAGATGGAAATCTATTCCAGAGGTGACACAGCCGTATGAAGTGGTCTTTGGCAGGAGTTGTGACTATGGGTCCTCCACTGTGCTGCCAGTCTGCAGTTGAGGCAGTTTCTTGAAATTGTCTCTAAAGATGACTAACGGTGCTTCTAACCACATTAAATTGTCTGGCCACTACACTTTGTGACTGTCCATCTGTTAACACCCAATAATGATGAGTCGTTCTGTTGTGAGATGGGCCATACTTGTGCACTGAATTTTCAAATGAATTGATTCGAGGAGCATCAATCTTTTATAGGCATTCAATAACATGGTCAGGGAGTTTTGTGTTCAGTACGTTTTATGGGATTCTCGTGAACCTGTCATGAGTTATTGTCAAAAATGCTATTTTGACTAGCATTGCTTTTCTGTGCTCATGAATCATCTGCTGAGTACAATTCAGGTCAGCACATGAAGTTGATGTCCAAGTGAATGTTTCAAACAATTTGCCCTTGTCTGATAGCAAACTTCAGTTTAAATTGCAACATCGTATTTGTTGTGTTTCTTTTTTTTGAACAGTATATATAAATGTATAAGAAAAAGTAACAGCAAGTACACTGTGACAGTATATTCATGAATACATTTCAGAACTTACCTGATGCCACCATCATAGACATAGTCCACCTGGGTGATGTTATACTGACCAGTGAGAACATCCAGTTCAACCTCAGCACAGCAGGCTGTATAAGAGAAGTACTGATCTTGGAGGGTTTCAGGCCTGTAAAGGAGAGATAACCACAGCTATTCTGCAGCAATGCATCTAGGGTTCTGTGATCCTGTATTGTTTAGGTAGCCTGTGGTAGCCTTTTAAGAGCTATTTTTCAACATCAGTGTGGAGTTACTATGTAAAAAGACTTTAAAAATTAGAAGGAAATTATTCAATATATGAGGAAAAAAGTTTTCAATTTTGCTGCCTTCACAAATTAATTAACTCACAATTGATGACTAAAGGTTAAGATGGCCACAGTATGCTGCAATATTGGATGAAAGTTTCTGGAAGGAAGTAAGCCATGAGGTTAACTGAAGCTGAGACATTTATAGAGAATTTATGAATGCCTTGAACACTGGGAAAAACTGACAAAAGATCATGCCAGGTAGAGAGTGGCTCTACACAGCAGATGCTGTATTGCTTGAGAATAAGGATAAAAAAATTGTTTTGATATGTTCTGTCTATTTGTACTTGTGTTTCCTGTTTAAGTACAAAGAGACAGAACACATGAAAACAATGTTTTATGGTTTCTGCAGCCAATTATAGATTTCAATAAAATAAGTTCTTTCCACAAGAATTATCTGTTTATTTTGATCAATTTATTTTTTATTTATCATGCTCTTACCACTTGTGGTGAAATTCTTGACCTAAATTTGATGGCAGCATTATAGATTGATAATGAAATCACATTGTCTAATTTTTGTTTTAATTTATTCTTTTTTTTTTTTTATAGAACTGTATTTTATTTGTGTCCTAAAATGCTATATTGACCCTATCTTGTTATATGGAAGTGAATCATGGACAATAGGCAAGTCTGCACAAAAATCATTGGAAGTGGCAGAAATGTGGTTTATGAGAAGAATACTGCGAATCCCCTGGACAGCAAAAATAACTAATGAAGAATGTATGAGAAGAGCTGGAGAGACAAAAAACCTTGTCAGAAAGATAAGAGAGAGACTATGTACTTTCTTAGAACATGCAATGAGAAGTGGCGGCATTGAAAATATTATAACAACAGGAAAAATAGAGGGTAGAAGATCCAGAGGAAGACCAAGAGAAATGATACTGGACAGTCTGAAGGGATGGTGTGAGAGGAGATCACCAACTAAGTTGATGGCCTGCATGAAGGATCATGTACTCTGGAGAAGCATAATAGCCAATGCCAGTCAGCATAGCACCTTATGATGATGATGATGATGTATTTGATTTTCTTTACCTCTCCTCACTGGCATTGTATAGAACTGCTTTAAGAGTAGTCTTACAGTCTGGACACTGACCAAACAAAGGTACAAACAATCAGATTTAGATATATAGAAAAAGAAAGAGAGGTTTAAGAAGATAGAAATGCAAGAGAAATTCCTACCAGTACTGGACATGGAGATTCACACCATTACTGTAAGCTTTTGTAATAACTTCCTCCCAGGTTGGGTTCTTCAGTGCCTGTTTCGTTGCTTCCAGGCGTTTGTTCAGCTCCTCGCAGCACATGAGAACTCCCTTAAAAGTAGAATATATGACGGAATGTGATATTTTTACTTTTTTAAAATACAATTCATATTCTCTTGCCTGTTCTGTGTAAATAAGAGATGGTCTGGTTTAACATAACAGCTTTTACTAGAGATTAAATGATGTTGGCAGAAATGCAGATAAAGCCACTGACAGCAGTTATTGAGGAAAGACACTGGCGATGGTTGGGACATGTGCTCCGAATGACTGACAACTCACTACCAAAAATAGCACTAAGATAGACACCAAAGGG
This sequence comes from Achatina immaculata, assembly GCA_009760885.1. Taxonomy (NCBI): domain Eukaryota; kingdom Metazoa; phylum Mollusca; class Gastropoda; order Stylommatophora; family Achatinidae; genus Lissachatina; species Lissachatina immaculata. Next base: position 27,207,322 of record CM019708.1, read on the forward strand.
GAACAGAAGTAAGGGTAGACCAAAAGAGACATGGAGAAGAACAACAGAAAGGATGTTGAGCAATAGAGGGCTTACCTGGGCAAGAGCAGAAAAAAAAGCAAAGGACAGGCAATTGTGGAAAACCCTTACGGAAGCACTATGTGCCCTGGGCACTTAAGGTTCAGAGAGAGAGAGAGAGAGAGAGAGAAATGATGTCCATGTATAGCGAAAACATAATGAGAAATATAGAGTTTGCTAGGAATATCAATTAGCGGGTACAACCTTAAAAAACCTAAGATATGCAGATGACACAGTTCTGACTGCTAAAAGTGAAGGGGAGCTACAGTCTCTTCAGGAAATCGTGGTTCGTGAAGTAAAAGTAAAGGTCTCAGCCTGAATAAAAAGAAGACTGAAGTGATGGTCATCTCAAAGAAAATAATACCACCAAAATGTAGCATTACCATCGATGGCACAGAACTGAAACAAGTTGATAGATTCAAGTACTTAGGAACAATTATAACAGCTGAAGGGAAATGTAACAAAGAAATAAAAAGCAGACGTGCTCAGGCCAAGTCAGCATTCAAGAAAATGAGAAACATATTGTGCAACAGATCCGTATCAATGAAAACAAGAATCCATGTACTTAAGTGTTACATCGAGCCAATTTTGTTTTATGGGCGTGAAGCATGGTCAATGAATAAGAGAGTACAACGAGAAATGGAGGCCATTGAAATGTGGTTCATAAGAAGGATGTTGAAGGTACCATGGACAGCTAAGAAAACCAACGAAGAAGTCTTAAGAGAGGCTGGAGTTTAAAAAGCCAAATTACAGCAAAGATCACAGGCAGACAAGCGAGATTTGTAGAATATTTTCTGAGAAGAGGAAAACTGGAACACATTGTGGCAACTGGAAAAATTGAGAGAAGAAGAGACAGAGGAAGACAGAGAGAGAAGTTACTGGATGGGCTATCAGTGTGACTAGGTAGAAAGTCGGATCTCATAATCAAGTCTATAGACAGGGAATTGTGGAGAGAAATGATCGCCTACGCCATACGGCACGGCACTTGATTTAAACGATGTAATTGTTTTGAAAGTAATCTAGAAGATATGGCAGTAAATAACATAATGAACATGATATTGTGGTAACACGTGATTATCCTTGTTGATAAAACAGAACTTTAAGATATGAAATGATGATCTAGAGGATCAAACACTTGTTGGAAGTAATAATATCAAAAGCGTTATTGGAAGTATGCTACAAGTTTCAGCTTTTCTTCTTCTTCGTTCGTTTCTACCACCAAGGTCGCCCCGTGATCCTCCTGAATTTACTCCTGTGGTCCTCGATGTGTCGCGTGGTCCCTGAGAGGCCCACAGGAGATCCCCGAGAGGATCACGAAAGGTTCAGAGTATCGTAGGGCTTGGGATTGAATTCTTCGTGGGTCGCAAGGCGGGATTGCGTGACACCGTGGTTTTTGTTGCACCAGTTTAATCTAGAGTTGGACTTTCTCACCGGAAACCTCGACGTGGTTTGGATATCAATATATATCCACCCAGTGAGAGGTGGTTGCCCATGCAGCCTAGAGTTTGACTTTCTCACCGGAAAACCTCGACGTATTTTGGATATCAGTATATCCTCGCTGGGTGAGAGGTGGTTGCCCATCCAGTCCAGCGTTGGACTTTCTCACCGGAAAACCTCAGCGTGATTAGGATACGCATACATCCCCGCCGGGTGAGAAGTGGTTACCTATCTAGACTGCACTGGTCCAGTGTCTCCGACTTCAACATTTTGTGGTCGTGGCCGCTACCCTTCCTAGTTGTGACCAGGACGGAGCTTTTGTCCAGGAGGACGAATCCTCACCACTAGTAAGTTTCACCCCTGGGTTGAGCCGGTTTAGGCATATTATCCCAGTATGGGCGTGTTTAGGACGTGACCGACCTCTAGAGCGGAGATACCGTGACATGCATAGTCATCAAGTTTCACCCCTGGGTTAAGCCGGTTTAGACATATTTCACCAGTATGGATGTATATAGGACGTGGCGCCCTCTACAGCAGAGGTGCCGTGGTATGAGTAGCTCTCGCTGCGTGACTACTGGACATACAGATTAAGCTTTACTTTTTCCTTTCCTTCACCTTTTCACAGTGGTGCCGCACAGCAACCCTAATTTCTTTTTCGCATTTTCTTCATTGGCTGGAAGGAGTTTCACTTAAGTTAAGCCGATTTATGCAATCTGCCCCAGTATGGGTATATATAGGACGTGGCCGGCCTCTAGAGCAGAGGTGCTGTGATTTGAGTAGTACTGACCTCGAGACTACTGGTACCTTACTTAATCCTTTCCTTCACCATTTCCACGGCGACTCTGCGCGGCAACCCTAATCGCATTTTTCTTCATTGACCGTAAGGAATTTCCCCCACGAACGGCAGCTGAAGAATCTCGCCAGCAGTGGGTTTCAGATTGGCTACCAAACAAGACTCTCATCTACCCGAAACGTCTGGTTTTCAGGCGCCAGATATTCGCCTTTGCCCCTTCTCTTGTCAGTTTAAACAGTTCCGCCACGAGAAGGCCAAGAGCTGGACGGGGACTGTCAGAGGCTATCTGAGATGCACGCCTTGGAGACATTTAATTGGAGTGGAGAGCATATCCACACCCCACCTCAGGCTATATCAGAACCTTGTGTTCTACCAAGACTGAAGTTAATTTTTTTCCGTACATTGCAATTTTTTCATTTTTAAAATTATTTCTTTAACATAGGATTCATGTGAATCTGTACTTTGTCTCCTCTCTCTGATTCTACGTCCTGTCTGTGTTTGTATGATGAAGGCTAAAGCCGAAACGTCATATCTTTGTAATCGTTAAGTAACAAAGGTGTTCCTACTTTTTTCCTAGTTTATACATTGTTGGATAGGGAGGGGAGGGGAGGTGATCTAGAAAGTTATGTAGTTGTTTTGCTCTCAATAGTAATGAATTTCCTGAACATCAAATTTTCCCTCAAATTTCCCTCAGGCTGATTGAATTATTGATACTATTGTTGCTTTTACAATAACAAATTAAGTTACTCTGCATAATATTACGTAAAAGATAAATAGATTAAAAATTATCTAAAATGGCTTCAAAACTTGGATAAAGATTTAAGCAAAAACAATGAAGTTTTTTGACGGATAAGGAATAATTCCAGCCCAGTCTTATATATATATGATTCAGTGTACATGATTCAACAGCCAAAGCTCTCGCCGAGCAGACTCAATTGTTAATCTATTTCCTAACATTCTACTCACAGTATAACCGCAACACAAACTTCCTTTAGACATGTACAACCTATTATTTGTCTGATATATTTTTGTTCACTGATTCATATATACCTGAAAATGGCTTTAAAAGTAGATTTAAGGTTTTTTTGTGATATCATTTCAAAATTGTAACAGAAAACATTATTACATGGCATATGAGTTCTGCAGTGGTAGACCCTCCAGTGAAGATAGAGTTGGCAGAACTGATAACTGAGCTCTTGGCCACCTTAATCTTGTCTATAGGGATACCAAGTTTGTAAGCACAGCACTGGACGGCCTGCAGTAGAGAAAACTTATTGTTTCTTCTTTTGCTGATTTGGTGAAAACAGAGTGGACAAGAAATGAAAATAGTTAAGAGGTTAACTCTTGTGACATGGCTTGTAAAATTGTTTAGGTAGACAGAGGTGTATGGTGCAGTTTTACAAGGCGGCAGAGGGAGTGAGTAAGTGAGAAAAAACGAATAGAAAGTATGAGAGTAAGATGAGAATGTATAAATGAAAAATATACAACATCCAATATTTCGGCGTGAGCCTTTTTCGAGGATTACATACACACACCAAAAAAACACGACATATAACTAACATAAAATGAAAAACATATCTTGGTGGCATCCTCCTAAGGAGGAGACACAAAAATGCTTGTCCCATTGACGAGGCACAGAGACCACGGGGGGGGGGGGGGGCCACAAATGATAGCAAATTAAGCCAATTGGAAATAAGAAGCGGGAAACTTGGAATTCTCACGTACATAACTTAACAAACTTGATTGCACAGAAAGTTTACCAATTAGCCAAAATTAAACACTTTATCGACAAAAACACAAGAAAGATATACTACATATCACACATACAAACACACTTAGATTACTGTTCCACAATCTGGGATGGATGCTCAGTCTCAAACACAAAAAGGCTCCACTCACTTCACAAGCGAACATTAAATCTGATTTGTGACAAACACCCAGTACAGATCGTAGATCAACATAAACAACTCAAAATTCTACCCCTCAAAAATAGAATCATTTTTAACAAAGTTAAGTTTGTTCAGAGAATTATGTCGCACAATGCTCCGCCTTACTTGTGGTCACTGTTTACGTATAACACTAAACATAGCCAGCGTTTAAAAAACTGTCTTCTTCCTAAATCCATGATTGATCTGTACAAGAAAAGCCTTGCATACTCTGCAGTACAGCTCTGGAACACCCTCCCCTACCATTTAAAATCCATTGTTAATACTTCATCCTTTAACTAAAACCTGTTTCATTATTTACTTGCTTGTAATTATATGCCTCCATAGAATAACCAGCACTTCTCAACACGTGACTCGCCAACCATCAAGTATTAAAATGACATAGTTCGAAAAGTAACTTGTTAGATATTGTTAGAAATTATTTTAATGTTTGTTAAGAAAACATATGTTAGAAGATCTGTATTTACAATGTATTTTTGTTTATGTATATGTCTGTGTGTGTATGTGTGGGTGAGTGCTATTTTATTAGGTTAATTACTTCTTCTCTTTTACTTTGAGTGTAGTAGTTAAATCTTAAACTCTTTTGATATGTTTTTTCCTAATTTAATTTGTATATTTGTACTAAATCAAGTGTGTGGGAAGAATGAAAGATGGAGTGATGAAGGCAGAATGTAAGACGGGCCTGCGTGCCCAATTCTTTACCCTTTAAAAATAAAGATTATTCATTCATTCATTCCTTATTATCGGCCCTATCGGGCTTACTACTTCTGTCCACTATAAATCTACAGACTCTATCTCATATACTCTTCCTCCCATCCCGGAACGTGTAAGGACTCTATTCCTTTTTCCCATCTTCTTAGGTTGCGACGTTTGTGTATTGAGGATGTTGATTTCCATGATCAAGCTCACAAAATGCTAGACGCGGCTATCTAGAACATGTTCTCTCGTCGTCTTGGAACCGCATCAGCCATATATCGCAGCAACAAGCCCTTACTCCTAAACCGCACTGTAGTTCAGACAAAGTTAAACTGGTACTCACACATATACTGTTTCGCCATCTCCATTTCCTCCAGACCGAGCCTGATACACGTGAACTCTCTGGGGAACCCCCACTGGCCTACAGTCGGGACAAGAACATCAGGGACCTTTTAGTTCAAAGTCTCCTTAAGACAGACGGCACTTTGTATAGTACCAGACGTTGCGGACGTCACAGATGCAACAATTGCTCATTTGTTGTCGAGGCTAGCCAGATCTCCTTCCCTAAGTCCACGTTATCAGTTCAGGAGTGCTTCACCTGCACTTCACGCAATGTTATTTATGCTCTTATGTGCAAGCGTTGTGATACGAAGTATATAGGGGAGACCGGTTTACGCTTAGGTGATCGTTTTCGTCAACATCGATATTTCCAAGAGGGCTTGGACGCCTGTGGCTAAACATTTTTGCCTTAGCAACCACATGGGAAAACAGGACATTTCTGTTAGTGCACTCTGCTCTTGTTCTGCTGATGTACAATCTCGGAGGGTCCTAGAACAGCACCTTATTTTCCAGGCTGCCTGTCTCCATCCAGCTAGAATTAACAAAGTCTTCAGCTTCCTTTAACTTCTTTAGTTTTCCACATTTTCTCTGCGATTTATTCTCTACTTTCTTGCTACTTTCTCCTAGCTTCCCTCCCCCTCGCCACCTTCTCTTCTTCTCTGCCAGCCTACAGGTATTTATTGCCCCGCCGGGTCTTGTCCTTCATTCACCAGTTTCATATTATCTCCCTGCTTCTCTCGTTCCTCCCCACCACGATTTGCGTCTCTAGCGGCCTACAGGTGTTTATGGCCTCTTCTATTCATTCCTGAAGTTCTTCATTCATTATCTCCCCGCTTCCACTTCCCCCGTCACCTGTTCCTCCAGTGGCCTGTAAGTGTCTATTGGCTTTCCCTTCCCCCCACTCCACATGTTTCTCTCCCGTTCCCTGCCTCTTATTTCCGATTGGCTTCATGTGCTATCCTTTATGCCCCCCCCCCCAGTCTCTATGCCTCATCAATGGGACAGGCATTCTTGAGTTTCCTACTTAGGAGGATGCTACTAAGATATACGTTTTCATTTTCTGTTAGTTATATGTCATGTGTTATTTATGTATGTAATCTTCGAAAAAGGCTCACGCCAAAATATTAGATGTTATGTTTTTTAATTATACATTCTCATCTTACTCTCATAGTTTCTATTCATTTTTCTCACTTACTCACTCCCTCTGCCGCATTGTAAAACTACACTATACACCTTTATCTACTTTTATTATTTGAACCAGTTTTACTGCAATCACCATCCCGTTTATCTGTAAAATTGTTTACAGTCACATACACACATTAATTTTTAGTGTGCCAGTATTTTGCATGTAAATCCTACTAGATGAAAACCTAATTTACATAGATATGACAAAACGATCTGTAAAAGTAAATGTTTTCTGATTTCCTCAAGGAGGATATCGGGATTTATGCATGTGTTCTTCATTAACATGAAAATAAATATGTCACTGGACTTGTCACATCTGAGACTCAATCTGTCATGCCCATGGTCAATAATTTTAACTATTTTAGAAAGCTATCTTGTTCTAAAGGAGTTACTTATGAAAAGGGCATTGACAAATGAGGCAGTGGTGCTGAAAGATATGATTGTTGCGGCAATATTTGCTGAGTATTTTTAAAAAATAGATTTAAAACTTTACTAACAAAGAAGGGATTAATATGGGGGAGTTTTTATGAAAACAGAAACAGCCAAAGCCAAAGAGTTTCCATGTTGAACGAACCTCTGAGCAGTTGATATGATTATGTTAGAAAGTAATCTCATCAGATTAGTGAACTTAAGCTGGTTAAAATTCTATAACTGCCTGCACATAATACTTTAGGCACTCTACAGACTGACCAAGAAGATAAGGATTTATATATTTTCCTGGTTAGTAACACTAAGAAGGCTGTGTCTTTATATCAGTAAACAAAGCTAATAATGTTGACTTGCAATTTTTATTTAATGTTTCAATTCCAACATTTAAAGTCTTGCATCACTTCTAACATCAACTTCAGTTTCAGTGGAGAATCTTATATTTACAAATAACACCTTCTGACCATGAAGCAATTTGTTAGAACTGTCATAAACAATTATTAGAACAGTAAGGAGAAAGAAAGAAATAATTAAATACATAAAAGTAGAAGTAATTTGTGAAAAGAATGTTCTTAGCATAACTAACTGTTTTAGATTCAGAAAAATTAAACTGATGTTACATTCACAATCTAATGATGAAGCCTGTGATAATGACATTACATTTTTCTAATTCAAATTCACAGGCCTCTCTAAATCTTTCACTATGCCCCAAAAGTCCATATGAAAACTACCCCTTATATACAGTATCATCAACATGTGCTGAATTAAGCTGAGTACAAGAACATTAGTTATTTCCAGCCACATCACCTTCATGTTTATCCCCTGGCCCATATCAATGCCTCCATGAGCAATGATCACAGTAGCATCACCATGGTAGATTATGACACTGGTGTCGTATCTGAGCTTGGTGTACATCATAGCATATTTACTTGGCATCACATGAAGTCCTCGCTTTCTCCATCGGTTGGCCTGATGGAGCAGATGATACAGATAAAATGGAGACATTTCATAAATGTTTCTACAAAAAACACTCAAAGGGAAGCTCTGATTTCATTTGTTAATGTGAATACAGAAAAATGCAACTGAAATTTTGATGCACATTGTATAACATTTACTATTAACAATTTCAAGAATAAGACTAAAGGAATTTTGAAAGCATTCTGTGTGAGCACAGAAACAGGCTGATCTGCTATGAATATGTATGTGCCAAAGATGTTTTTTTCCTGAAACTTAAGCTATAGACATGTTGATGTTCAGAAGAAAGGAATATATTTTAAAGAAATGAACAGAAAAAATATATATCACTCTCTCTCTCTCTCCAAACCTTAAGTGCCCAAGGCATATGGGGCTTCTGCAAGGGTTTTCCACAAATGCCTGTTCTTTGCCTTTTTTTTTTTCTCTTGCCCAGGTGAGCCCTCTATTGCTCAACATTCTCTCTGTTGTTCTTCTCCATGTCTCCTTTGGTCTACCCTTACTTCTGTTCCCCTGTGGTGTGCATCTTAGTGCTATTTTTGGTAGTGAGTTGTCAGTCATTCAGAGCACATGTCCCAACCATTGCCAGTGTCTTTCCTCAATAATTGCTGTCAGTGGCATCATCTGCATTTCTGCCAACAAGATGTTATTTCTTATGGTGTTTGGCCAAAATATCCTTCTAATTCTTTGTAAACATTTAGCCTAGAAAGAATTCAGCTTGTTTTGGTGATTTTCCAGCATTCACTTCCATAGAGTAGTACACTTAGAACATTACTCTTAAATATTCTGGTTTTTATCTTCATGCTTAGTTTTTTAGATTTCCATATAGTCTGCAATATTTCAAAAGCCTGTTTTGCTCTAGAAGGTCTGCTGTTGATGTCCTCTATGCTGTTCCATCTTCTACTACACTCCTGCCAAGATATACAAATCTGTTGAACTCCTCTACTAAATTGCTATCTACTCTCAGTACATTTCTGTTATTCACATTTTGCTTAATTAACTTTGTCTTTCCTACATTGATCTTTAATCTTATATTGTTAGCATTCTGAGTTAGCCTGTTTGTTATCTTGCATATCTTTGTGGCTGCTTGACAGTAGACAAATGTTGTTGTCAAAAGTCAAGGTCCTCCAGAACTGTGTCTGGGGTCCATTGTAATCCTCTGCATTTGTATGATGTTATGTACCTCCTTCATTAACTAGTCTATTACTGAAATAAATAATGTTGGTGACAGTACACGTCCCTGCTTCACTCCTGCTTGTACCCTAATTCTGTTGGAGGTATATTCACAGCAGATTACTTTGCAGTGAAAATTCTTATATAGGGCTTTGATGACATTCACTACCTTATGAGGGAGGCCATGCCATCTTAGAATTTTCCACAGTATATCTCTGTTGACATTGTCAAAAGCTTTCTCAAAATCTATAAACAGTGCATATGTTGTGCTATGCCACTCATTTGCCTGCTCTTATATTTGTCTAGGGACAAATATGTATGTAGTCTATGTATGATCTTCCTTTCCTAAATCCTGTCTGTTCTTTCCCTTAAGTGCTGGTACAATTCTGTTGATGATTATTCTGCAAAATACTTTACTGATCAGTGGCAGGAGGGTAATGCCTCTCCAGTTCCCGCAATCTCTGAGGTCACCCTTCTTTGGTAGTTTTACTATGAGGCCAGTTTTCCACTCCTCTGGAGGTTTTTCTAGATCCCAGATTTGTTGTAGTATCTGGCATTGTTGTTTTGGTGTTTCTATCTCTTCTGCTTTCAACATTTCAGCAGTCACTTCACCTTCACCTGAGTGAAATTTAGCTTTTTCATTGCCTCCTTTACTTCACTTATCATTATTGGTCCTGTATTGATGTTTAGTTCTGTTATTGGTTCAGGTGTGTCTATTGTTTGTGCTGATTGTGTTCTGTTTGGTAGGATGTTAAAGTGTTCCCTACATCATTCAATTTTTTCTCTTTCTTCACTGATCAGTTGTCCCTTATGTGTCCTTGTTGCACTCTCACATCTTGTGCTGCCTGGAAGAAAAGGGGGTGGCAGACCAAACAAGCCTGGGAACACACTGGTTTACATGGATTCTTAAATTTTTAACTTCAGTAAGGAAATGAAAAATGAATGAAGAAGCTATAAATATGTCTGCATTTTTTTCACAAACCTTGTTGAAGTCTTCAACAACCTGTTTTCTTTCAGCATACTTGATGTCTGTTTCCAGCTGTTGGACAACTTGTTTTAGCACAGAATGTTCAAGAACTACACCCGCCAGTGTTGTCTGTAACACAGAATTATGATGCAGAAATTTTACCATTTTTGTACTGAACATATACTCACAGAAAAAAGTAAATGTGCAATGCTTTAAAAAGCATCATGAACGTGCTCAGGTGATGACTGAAATAACATTTGGTACACATTATGTTTGATTATCCAATAACAGATAAAATGATAACTTTCAGGCCAGTCACATGTCACAAAAAAGTGAAAGAAACCTCACCTAATGTGGCTCACCACCCCATGAAAAAAAAATCAGGGTTTCAGTATCGTGTGTGTCCTTCTCATCAAACCAGTGACACGTTGTATCAGTTGTTGAGACATGTTATTCCATTCTTTTTGCAACGCTTGGGCTAATTCTTGGCGGTTTCCAAGACGATTGTGTCATCTTCGCAACCTGCGGTTCAGTTCATCCCAAATGTGCTCGATAGGTGACAGGTCCAGTGAAACTGCTGCCCATAGCAAGACAGTAATCTGATGCTGTTGAAAGTGATTCCTGATCACACGTGCGACATATGGACGAGCGTTATCCTACTGCAGTATCACCCCTTGTCCATTATAATCCAGAAAAGGCATTACATGGCGTGTAATAAATTTGTCCCTATATCGTAAACCTGTAAGGTTGACACTGAGGAAAACTAGGTTTGTTCGGCCAGCATAGGAAATTCTTCCCCAGACCATTACATTGCTCCTCTCCTCCTATCCAACTCTAGCACACAGTTATTCGCAAAGCGTTCTCCTCTTCACCTGTACATTAAAGCACACCCATCATGGCCTTGCAGACAGAATCTAGACTCATCAGTGAATAGGATCCGTCTCCATTGATGATAAGGCCATGCCACATGGTGCCTGGCCCAGTTCAAGCGGGTTTGTCTGTGGCGAACTGTCAGTACTGGTCTAACTGCAGGCCTATGAGGTAAGAGATTTACCTCTCTGAGTCTGTCCTGCCCAACACATGTCTTACACCTGGAATGTTGCAGGCAGTCAATGTTGCCTGGAGAAACCTGTTATGAAGTGCGTGAGGTGGATGTAGCGGTCTTGTGCAAGGGTGGTAACTCGTGGTCTATAGCTTCTATGGCGGTCAGTAACGGAACCATTTTGATTAAAACGAATTTGAAGGCGTGATATTGTGTTTCTGTGAACAATAAAATATTGAGATACTGCTGCTACTGTTGATCCAGCAATTGACATCCCAACAGCTATTTCTCGCTGATGTTCGTTCAATCTTGGCATGATGAAAAAAGATGTTTATGTTGGAATTCCACTACTCCTTTCATCAACGATTACGTGAAGAGATCTCTGAGAACAGAATTACACACTTACCCTCATTTTATCAATGGTCAATAACCAATCGTGGATCATTGCACGTGACTTCACTGGAGCTGTGGTTATCTCCCCATGAATAATGTGATCAACTTCGTGCAGCACGGGGAAGTGAACAACACTCAGACAAATTTGATTTCATTTTACTCATGACAACGTGATTGGTGCGCTTGACACCACTGCACACTTACTTATTTCTGTGTTTTCAGAACTGAGATTTATTTTTACTATATGGAAAGTTGTCTTTTTTTACTAATCTAGATATAAAACATTTAATCTCTTCAGCGAAAAGACCACTGTTTTGTTTTTTTTTTGGGGGGGGGGGAACTGAACAAGGATTCTCTTTTAAATCAAAATACTCCATATAATCAATGGGTTTCTGATGTATGAGATGAAGCAAAAACTCTTCTTAAAATCAAAATATTAATTTTTGTTGTATCAGACTTGGCAAAGAGCCTGTTTGAAATCAAAATGCTCTGTATAATCACTGAATTCCTGATGGATGATTTCCTTGTAATTTTGACAGATGAGGCCATGATGAAGATTTTTAGAATTAAGACAAAACTGGACTTTAATGGCTATCTTGCTTTCTAGAAGTAAATAAAAGTGGTATTATCTGCAGCCTCCACTACCTGGATGTTTCTGCATTTAAAATGCTATGAAACTATGTATTTTACTCTTTTGTTCAGTAGTTACAGTAAGTAAAGATGATGGCTGCTATAGTTTTCCTCATATATGAGTCTTACAAAGGAAGGCAAGACTTTGTTCTTCTACTGAGTGGCAATGTTTTTCAGTAATCTCCACCATAACTAGGATCATGCTGAGCCTATTTTGGTTATCAGAAAGTAATTGGGATCATGCATGGTGAGGAAGTGCTTATGGATTAGAATGGAGATCAGTCTGGAAATTGAGAGTGATGTGGATTCTTGGCACGATGTGGTCACAAGGAGTGATGTAAGGAACTGAATGATCTTGCCCTAAAGCAGCCATCAGCAGTTTCCAGAAGTTGATGTGAAAAAGTGATGTATGATGTCATTAGCTAGTTACCAGGTAATAATGTATGATCATGATCTGATGTAGCTGCCAGCAAATTACCAGAGAGTGATGAGGAAGTGATATGTGATCTTAAACAGATGTAGTCACCAGTTATCAGAGAGGCACAGTAGGTGAAGTTGATAGAGAGTTGGAAAGTTTTTGTACACTAGATCTGACACAAAGTCATCTTTGAAAATGTCATAACTCAACTTACATCAGTTCTGTAAAATAAATGTAAAACAATTCTGATTAAATGAAATAATGCATAATGGTATATATATGGAGAGAAAATGAAAGAAAAATCATTAAAATAAAATGAATCAAATGCATTAATAAATATTTTGTGGAATGAGTGGGAAACAATGTACTGAGAGAGACAAAGAACACATAAATAATAAGAAAGGTACCAGTTTTGGAGATATAGACAATGGACAAGACTGACATACATAAAACAAGACTGGACCTTTGACATGAAACAAAATGAGAGCTGCCAAGAAGATTAATGTCTGAGATTGACTACATGAAAAAACTTAACAGAGTAGATCCATAACAAAATATGGAAACAAGATCACCTGTCCGTTTTCATACAGGTTAATTTTGCGAACTTCTAAGTGATCTTTCTTCAAATAGGTGGCCACATGGTCAATCATACACTCCATTGCAAAAATAGTTGTGGCAGATCCTGCATATTGTGAGAATGAAATAGTGTAACAAACATTTTTTAATTTTTTATGTGGGACATACTTATTGTAAAACAATATGGGAGCTTGAAAATTCTGTGTTAAAAATATTTTTATCCATTTTTAAAGCCTACTAATATAATTAATTTCTAAAATGGTTGTAAACTTTGATTTTTTGACTTATCAGTTGATGTTGTCCCTCAAATCCTGTAAGAAAATTCTGCATCTCCTTAGGGAAAAAAATGTTAAAGTGCTAAAGGGTAATCATCTCTTCATGTTGGACAAATCCATAAGTGCTCTGATCTCTTATGTAGGAGGATTTCAGCACAGCATGGTGCATGTAATCTGTAGCATTGGAAAGTACACTACCTCAATGGATACTACAGTTTACAGTTTTGGAAAATTCATGACATGGGTTTGGAGCTTGTATTTGTGTTAAAGCACAAAGGATATGAGAAGATTTAAATATGTACTTAGAGAAATGTTCACCATATAGATTCAAAGTGTCACAGGACTTCAATATATGACTAGATACAGAATATTTATACTTTAAGCTCTCTGTATGTAGGTCTTATTATTTATGCTCTAAATGTGGGCCTCAAAGTTTGTGCTTTAAACTCTCTATGGAAAAGCAGACTCCTACGGAAAAAAGTTTTAAATGCAACCGCCTGCCCGTAAGCTTCCGAATTTTGGACCATTTCTAAATTCTTTGTTAGCAAAACTAGTTTTCTTGAAATTTCTCATCCTATATGAGTGTCTTTGGATCTTCTACATTAATAGCCTCTTGTCATGACAATTCATAAACAGATCTATGTGGATGTAAAGGAACATTTATTTAAGAAGTAGGCTCAGCACATTAATGTAAGATATTTTCAATGTGTCAGCTGAAGTTTATTAAAACACATTTTTCAGAATGTTAAATTATCTATGTATAATCAAGAAGGGTTGTACAGAGAATTCTAGTTTCTAGTTTGGAAACTTCTTACATCTTACATCTTCCTTCCTGTGCCGTTAAACATCACGTAGGGCTCACATGGTAGTTAGCCAAGTTTTTCTGTTTTTGACAAGCTTTTTAACCTCATGAAGAGATTTTATGCCCTCTAGTTTGGCCTCTCTTAACAATGTTTCTATTATAGTCAAGTAGTTTTATTATAATTGTTATTACAGAAGTAGTTTTATTATAATTGTTATTACAGAAGTAGTTTTATTATAATTGTTATTACAGAAGTAGTTTTATTATAATTGTTATTACAGTATTACATATTATTATAATCAAGTAGTTTGAAAACTGGGGTAAGAAAATTTGAAACAAGAAAAAAGCAGAAAGAAAGTAAGAAATAAAAGAGCAGGATAAGAACTGTGATCACTTTTTTTGAAACATGATGAAAAAAATATCTTGATGTGGTAAAACTACTGAAAGGAAAAATATGACACACCATGAAAAAATTATATATATATATATATATATATGTATATATATATTAAGAGATATATGTTTTTGCTTTAGTTATACCTTCTTGTAGTCAGATTGTCTGTAACCATGCAAAAGTAAATGATACTTCATTAAAAAAAAAGTTTCACTACTGACTCGAGGGAATCTAAGGCTTAAAGAGATAGCCTTAACAGAAAATCAAGAGAAAGGAACTCTAAGACAATCAATGCAGGTATTCTTTCCAGACCTTGTTCTGGCATCCTTTCATTCCTGCATTATTTTGTAATGCTTTCCTCGTGAATTAATTAACAGAATCAAGAGAAATTAAGTGCAATTTAGGCATTCCCAAGCAAAACAGAAAAAGCTATTCACTTGCACCATAACAACTTGCAAGTTGTCTGACAAGGTTGAATTTTAATAGACATTCAATTTCATTCATTTGCATGTCCCTTGCGGAACTTTGCCTCCCTAACAGCACTCCTGTAGGCATCTCGGTTGTGAGCAAGATGGCCTGCTGCTGTTGTATTCATTTGCAGATCATCAACAATGTCTTGCAGCCATCTTCACCTTGGTCTTCCTCTCTTTCTTTTTCCCATTATGTACCCTTCCAAGACAGTTTTCTTTAGATTATCATGATGTTTAATGTGTCCAAAATATTTAAGTCTTCTCTGTTTAATCCTCATTACTAGCCAGCCTTCTTCAATATTAAGTTCTTGTAATATAGATATATTTGTTCTTTTTTGTGTCCATGATATTTGAAGAACTCTTCTGTAGCATTTACATTTGAAGTCATGTAAGTGTTTCTCAGCTGTTATGTTAAGTGTCCAGGTCTCACAGGCAAATATTGTGATGGAAAAGATGCATGCCCTTAAAAATCTTATTTTTGTAGTTCTGTCTGTTCCTCTCCACAGATTCTTTAGTTGTTTTACTTTCTGAGGAGGTGATAGATGTCCTCCTTTTAATTTCCCTCATTGTATCTCCATTATTAGATAGCAGTGATCCAAGATATTCAAAACTCTCCACTTTTTCCAATTTTTCCTTAGTAACACCGTCAGGATTTTGTCCGTCATCACAATTACTAGTACTAACCTCTGCCTCACACTCTTCCCCAGTGTTAAAATTAGATCTATCTGGCCCAGGGGACTCACCACCAGATCTTTTTCCTATTTGACTTTCCATGTTGCTGTTTTGGTTTCTTGGTATATTTTCAGAAGATAGTTTTACCATTGCTTTCCTTCTGGGTAGTGACTGTACTAGTCAGTGATCGTAGCCATTGTCCCTACATTGAGATCATCTGCCTACCATCATAGAATGGTGACCATAACCAACATTATCTGTCAGCTGCTCTCCCATTCCATCCACCACCTGCTCCCATGGCTTCACGTCACCCTGATCAGGGGGCTATATGGGTACTCCACCTTGTCCTAAGGTGTCCCATAGACTGACGGAGGTAGGGAGGCATCTTACTTCTCCTTTGATATGGGATACCCCTACTCCGCTAACCATTTTAATAGACAGAAAATTAAAAAAAAAACTTGTATGTTTCAATGGCATGATATCTGAAAAGAAGATAAAAATGTCAAGGGTTTAATAACTGCTCTTTGAGCAAACAAAAACTGCAGAAAAGGAAAATTTAGCTAAGTAATAATAAAATGAAAGAAAGAAATTTTTGGAATTGCCATAGACTTTATAATGAAAAGATGCTGTACAAGTAAAACCAGTATTGATTGGCTACATGGGATCCAAATAGAAGATCTTGATTTTGCAGATGACATAACTCTTATCAGTGACAATGTGAAATTGATGCAGGAAAAAACAGATTCACTGTCTTCCTTGGCTAGAAGAATAGGTCTTGAAATTAACAAAGACAAAACAAAAATAATGAAACTTCTTATTAATCAAGAAGGAAAAATATATCTAGAAGGAACAGTCCTTGATGAAGTAAACCAATTTGCATACCTTGGCTGCTACATAGACCAGGATGGTGACACCAGGAAGGAAGTTAGAAATTAGAATTGCAAAAGCAGCAAAAATCTTGAGAACATATGGAATTCAAAAGTTATAAGCATAAAAACCAAGTTAAGATTATTCAATTCAAATGTGATATCCACCCTCATTTATGCATGCGAAAGCTGGAAATCAACTAAAGAAATAGACAAGAAATCAAACTCTTTTGAAAACAAATGCCTAAGGAAAATACTTGGTATAAAGTGGAACAAATTCAAGAACAATGCAGAGATAAGACAGATGACTATACAACAACCTGTCTCATGGGTTATCAGAAAAAGAAGATGGACATATGTAGGCCATGTGATGAGAAGAAACAATCAGAGAATACCAAAGCAAGTTATCAAATGGAGCACAACAGGCTGAAGAAAAAGAGGTTGACCATGTGAAAGTCTAAAAAGGACATTGTTAAGAGAAGCCAGTTTTGTGGGTATAATATCCCTTGATGAAGTTGAAAGACTCACCAAGAACAGGAAATCTTGGCAAACAACTATGCGAGCCCTATGTGACGTTTAATGGCATGAGAAGGATGTAAGATGTAAGAATCATAAAGTTAACAAGATAAGTTACAACATATTTTTGCCATCAGGTTTTAAAATGATCAAAACGTATCCCAGAAAACTCTAAAAAGCTGCTTATTTTAAAAACAAGAAATAATAACAAATATATGGACATAAAAATATGTTTACCTGGTGCCCGCATGAAGGTAATTGTTGGTCTAGTGGTCTTGCATGCCTGGACAGTCCAGGACCAGTTGGGACAAAAATAGGCTGCACAGATTGAAAAAAGTTTCATGGGGAGCATGGATGACAATGATGATGGTTTAGAAACAACAATAATTAGCTTTTCTACAACTGTAACTGTGACTGTAACTGTGACTGTGACTGTAACTGTAACTGTAACTGTGACTGTGACTATAACTGTAACTGTGACTGTAACTGTGACTGTAACTTAACTGTGACTGTAACTGTAACTGTGACTGTAACTGTGACTGTGACTGTAACTGTAACTGTGACTGTAACTGTAACTGTGACTTTAACTGTAACTGTAACTGTGACTATAACTGTAACTGTGACTGTAACTGTAACTGTAACTGTGACTGTAACTGTAACTGTAACTGTGACTGTAACTGTAACTGTAACTATGACTATAACTGTAACTGTGACTGTAACTGTAACTGTAACTATGACTATAACTGTAACTGTAACTGTGACTGTAACTGTAACTGTGACTGTAACTGTGACTGTAACTGTAACTGTGACTGTAACTGTAACTGTAACTGTGACTGTGACTATAACTGTGACTGTAACAGTGACTGTGACTGTAACTGTGACTGTGACTATAACTGTGACTGTGACTGTAACTGTGACTATAACTGTAACTGTAACTGTGACTGTAACTGCAACTGTGGCTGTAACTGTGATTGTAACTGTGACTGTGACTGTAACTGTAACTGTGATTGTAACTGTGACTGTGACTGTAACTGTGACTGTAACTGTGACTGTAACTGTAACTGTGACTGTGACTGTAACACTGTAACTGTGATTGTGACTGTAACTGTAACTGTAACTGTGACTGTAACTGTGACTGTGACTGTGACTGTGACTGTGACTGTGACTGTAACTGTAACTGTGATTGTGACTGTAACTGTGATTGTGACTGTAACTGTAACTGTGACTGTAACTGTGACTGTAACTGTGATTGTAACTGTGACTGTAACTGTAACTGTGACTGTGACTGTAACTGTAACTGTGATTGTGACTGTGACTGTGACTGTAACTGTAACTGTGACTGTAACTGTGATTGTGACTGTGATTGTGACTGTAACTGTGACTGTGATTGTGACTGTAACTGTGACTGTAACTGTGACTGTAACTGTGACTGTAACTGTGATTGTGAGTGTGATTGTGACTGTAACTGTGACTGTAACTGTGACTGTAACTGTGACTGTAACTGTGATTGTGACTGTAACTGTGACTGTGATTGTGACTGTAACTGTGACTGTAACTGTGACTGTAACTGTGACTGTAACTGTGATTGTGATTGTGACTGTAACTGTGACTGTAACTGTGACTGTAACTGTGATTGTGACTGTGATTGTGACTGTAACTGTGACTGTAACTGTGACTGTGACTGTGATCAGATCCCTACATTCCAGGCATTCCCATATGTACAGTCACACACTGGTTGTGGATAACATAGTTAAATCACTTCTTTCAGAAAAACATCTGCTTCCCCTCTTCTCCCCCAATACGAACATCTTCCCGATGTGATTGTATGTGTCTGTATATGTTCAGTGGCTGTTCTTTCCACTATTGGACTTAGTATCAGTTGTGCAGCAAGTGCTCCATTGCACTGGCCAAAGTCTCATACAGACTTCATATCAATGTGGTCATAAGATTGCTGACACAGAAAAATATAACAATTCCCACTGCCACTGCAGTTGTTGTTGTTGTTTTCTACAAATATTACTGTAGTTAAAGGTGAACATTACACAAGCTTTCAAAATTTTCATGATGAATATTTAGGCATTTTTTAAAAAACTGAACTTAGGAAAACATTTTAAAAAATAATAATAAAAACTGTTTCATTTGACTGCAGTTATTTTTCTTGTTGTTCTATTGGTTGCAAATTAATGAAGTTACTGGTAATTGTGGGATGTTAAGAAAACAAAGGTCATCAGACATCCAGAGGGTATGTTGTTACTGCCAATATTTTCCTTATCTTTCTGCACACAAGAGTGTGCAAGCAATGCAGAAAATGCATTCTTTTATTGATAACATAAAAACAGTACAGAAAGGCTTTACAATAGTAAAAAAACATGAAAAGTTTTCATTGTCATTTATTATTACCATGACAGATCACATACCACTCGCATGTTCATGGAATAACCAATGAGAGAAGCTACCCAGCTTCATTCATATGCAAAGATTAAGCATATGAATGAATCCCAGCTTTGCTTATAAATGATGTGTATCGAACAAACTGAGAACTCTAGACAATGGATCACAACAATAAAATTAGTGATTAATTTAGGAAAATCTTCATGAAATTTGTAAAATAAATTATGGTTACCGGTTACAGAGCAACCTAAAATCTGCATAAGCAGAAAACAACCTTAATGACACTGGATAATAGAGATGCATAAAAAGATAAGGGGAAGAAGATGAAGGAAGACAAAATCTAATCTTAGGAAGAAGATTAAGGAAGACAAAATATAATCTTACACATCAAAATCTAAAATTCCTTCATTCTAAATCTAGATGCCCATGTGAAAGTGCAGTGTATTCTCTAATTAATAATACAATCCCTCTGATGTTGTAATCCTCACCACTATCCACATAATCAAATGTATGTTCATTATTTTCTGGATGAAAGACAGCGCCACCATCTGAATATGCAGTAGCAACAATGGCTAGGAGCTTCCCATTATCATCAAATCCAACCTGAGAATGACAGAGCTTTTAAGAATTATAAAATAAAGATGCTGAAAATGAATGCCACATACACTTTCTCTCTCTCTTCAACATTCCAAATCCTTTCCCTTTCAGCTCTTTTGTATATGTGTAGTTTGGTCTGACAACTCTATTCCATTCCTTCTACATGGTCCAGCCATTGTAATTTGCTAGATTTCATAATGGATGTGATTAGTGGCTGTTTGTAAAAACTATGAATTTCACTGTAGGTTCTCTATTGAAGCTAAAGATTCTTCTTAAAATTCAGTTCTCAAAATACTGTGTTGTATTTCATCTTATTTTGTTGTACTCCATGCTTTTGTTCTGTATTATTCTTTTGTTTTTTCCAGAGGAGCATATTTTGCATATTGAAACACAGTTTTGTTTTTTGCTGAGATTTAATGTTAGAAAAAGTGAATTTATTTGGTGTATGTGAATAAGCACTGGAGGTAAGCTTCATAGATCTCAGTTTTTTAATGTTTTCCATCAGGAGTGATTATCTCTTATGCCATAATGTCATACCTTCATTATGTATTCTTTTATTGTCCTCTTCCCATAATCTTCTCTTCTATCGTATTTTTGTATCTCATGCCACTTGTCATCACATGCTGAATAAATGCTTACTGACTGCTTTTTATGATTTTACTGAAATGTCTTTTCTCACCAGTTTTTATCAGGCATTCTTCATTGGTCATCTTAGCTGTTTAGGCATTCTTAACACTCTTCCCATAAACCACATTCTTATTTGCTTAAATAAGCAGAAAAGGATAAACAGGTGGCACACATGGGAAGCAACATGGCATGTAGTACCACAAGCTTGGAAATGTCATTGACTGTCAGGTGTGCAGGACACTTAAAAACATCCAACCTCTCTTTGCATTGTGGATGAGAAAAAGTCCAATAGCTATTACAGAGACCATTAAAAAATAGAAAGCACTGAAAAACCTTACCTCTTTCCAAGAAAAATCATGCTGACACACAGAGAAATTGAATCAAGGTCACAATGGAACAACCTTGTCAAATAGGGCATTTCATGAACCACAGCTAGTGCTGCATCAGCATAAAACTAATGCTAACAAAACTAAAAAAATTTATAATTCTTAAACTGAATGCAGGGATATTACATCAAGCAGGAAAACTAAAACAAAAATTTCATATCAGAAATAATATTGTACTCTACTCTCACCTCATACTCGTAGTAGTAGCCCTGTCTGGTTCCCTGAAACTGCATATTGGTCTGGAGATCCATGTTCAGTTTGACTGGTCTATGGATGAATCAATCATGAGCATCAGATCTTGACTAGAACTGACTCTCTGGAACCTGAACAATAATTCTTGTAACTAAAGGTGGTGTGGATGCCTTGTTATGGCATGACAGCTTGCGTACCCTGACCATTTCCAGAGCTACACCAGTGGGAGTTTTATTCCTGGCAAATCCAACCAAGCTGGGAAGATCTGCGGGAGTAGGGGTCAGACCTTGCACCCTGGTCCTCTAGGCTGGGGGTTGGAGTATGGGGCCAATGACCCCATCTCCGTAAAAAAGATTAGTGTCATGGAACAGGTAGAGAAGCCTCAAAATTGGATGGATAAAAATAGATTACAACCATGGAATATCAAAAATATTATGAGATTTGGATTATGGAATAAAAAAAATCTTATACAGACAAGGGGCAGCTAAAGAATTAACAGGTAAACTAAGTAGGTATGACATGGACATTACAGCATTAGAGGAAATCAGATGGCTTGGAGAAGATATAACAGTCATAGAAGAAATGGTACTGGTATACGGAGGTACTACCAATGGAAGACACGAACTTGGGACAGGTTTTGCTGTCAAGAGAAAAGTATGGGACTTGGTGATGGACTTCAGTGCTACCAATGAAAGAATCAGCAGCCTCCACATCAAGGGAACAAAGAAAAATATAACAATGATTAATGTGCATGCACCAACAGAAGATACAGAGGATGAATTCAAATAAGAATTTTACAACATGTTAGAGAGAGTAATAGAGAAGACCCAGATTTCAATGCAAAGAAAGGAAAGGAGCAATCACACAGACACATCACAGGAAAAGAAAGTCTGCATGAAACATGTAATGATAATGGATGGAGACTAATAAATGTGGCAGAAGGTTATGAATTGAGAATAAGCAGCACATGATTTCAAAATAAGAAAATCCATAAACAAATGTGGAGATCACTGAATAAACTTTAAAATGCAACCAGACAGACCATGTTTTAATTGTTACCAAGCACACAACAAACATATTTCAGATCAGAAGTTACAGAGGGGCTGAATGCAGCACTGACCACTATCTTGTGGGAGCTGAACTAAAATTCAGACTTAGGAAAAACAGAAGCAACATAGTAAGTGAGGAAATCAAAAGCAGAGTTTTTGGTGGCATCCTCAAAGATCATATACACCTTGTCATAGTCATATGTCTCATCAAGTATCATGGATGTTGATCATGAAATTAATGTTCACAGTAAATTAGCAATGTGAACACATTTTTTTAATGAAGATATATTTAGTGTAACAGATGCCTTAATTAAATCAACATTACGTCAAAATTATTTCCAGTGATATTGACTGCTTGCTTGTTGATTTTTTTATGTCTGTCCCAGTTGTAGCCCTTGATGATCAAGAGTTAGCGGTATATAACAGCAGCAAGGATGGGTTTAATCATAGTTAACTAAAAAGAAATTGTTCTTACCTTCTCACTTTGTAAGCAGCAACAGCTGCCATTGTAGCTACAGGTAAGCTGTACAGGATCTTGCTTCCAAATGCACCACCCAGTCTCTGCACTTCTGCGGTCACACTGTTACAAATGGCAACTTTAATGATTAGACCTTTCATCTGAACCCAAAACATGGTGCAGCATATTTGAGATTTGAGAAAAAAAATTTAACAGTTTTAATTTTTCCTGCCTTCATTAAATATTTTCGTTCATAATGACAACACTAAGCAAAAGATCATTAAAATGACTAGGGCATGTTACAAATATAGATAATAACTGCACACTCTGGCAATCTGCACATGGCAAATTTAATGAGGGAAGAAGACTATGAGTAAGACCCAACAAAAGATACAATAATATTTTGAAGTAAAAGTATGAGACCTTACAGAGATTTAAGGTTTCATGAATCACAGTCAGCCTTCTCTGACATATACTGTAAACATGCTCAAGTAAGACAACATTTCTGTGAAAGATTTTGTCCATCAGCAAGAACAGCTCAGGAAATAAAAACCAGCAGTATAAGGAATTCTGTGGAGGAGCTCTGCATCATTTGAGGATGCAACAAAATCTGACAGGGGATGTCAACAAAAAGGAACCGGATTCTTCCAAATAAAATGTTTTGCAATTACTGTAGCCTATTAACTAGTCCAGGAAGTTCAGCAACTTAAATAAACATCTAACATCAATCTTGTCTCATGGCTGATCAGAAAAAGGAGATGGACATATGTTGGTCATGTGATCAGAAGAAACAGTCAGAGAATCCCAAAACAAGCTATCAAGTGGAACACAACAGGCCAAAGAAAAAGAGGTCAGCCATGTGAAACTCTAAAGAGGACATTGTTAAGAGAGGGCAAATTAGTAGGCATAAAATCCCTTGAGGTTGAAAAGCTTGCCAAAAACAGGAAAACCTGGTGAACTACCATGCAAGCCCTATGTGACATTTAACGGCACGGGAAGGATTAAGTAAGATCAACCTGCATAAAAAAACATAGTTCTATAATATTATCATGAGAAGTCTTATTTTTTTCTTTGATGGAAAAAGACATTTTCTACTTTCATTTGCAATATAAGTAAGAAACTAAACATAACAATGGCAAGAATGACTAACACCCTGTGGTATCTAAGTGATATACCTTGGCAAAGTCAACTAACATCTGTATATGCAGAAACAAATACATTAACTTACATTTTATGGAACTGAAATGACTATAGGTTTAGATGACCCAGTCATCTAAATCTTAAAGATTTAATACTGACTAGCCTGTCAAGTGAGCTAATGGTCTACACATTTCATGAAGTACTGGAGATGCTTGTTTCATAGGTTTATCTCAGGAAGTAGAAAAAAAAATCATTGTCCACTAGATATGATGCCTTCATCAAATTCTTAAACAGGATCTCAGCTACCAAAAACTAGTCTGCAGTTACATTAGTGTTACTAAAAGCAATCAGTTACCATGCACTACCATAAATGAGACTAGCTCCTCATACACCAATATATGCCAACCTAACTTCTCATATACAAGGATATATTACTTGTAACAGAATGTTATTCTGTACAGACTGTTTTGTGAGAAACCCTGTTGTTGTGGTCTAATAGAGCACAACTCATCTGTTTATGCTAAGCACAGAGAAAGTATCTCGCGTTCCGAGGGAGAACTGAGTCACGTGGATTCTGACAGGCGGGATGTATGAACAAGTTTGAGGGAACAGTTTGGGTCAGAATGTTGTAGTGACAGGTTGTGGTGTTTTAATTCTAGAAAGGGATGTAGAGATTCTTTAGTTCAGTATGTAAGTTAGATGGACTGTCCTTTTTAGGACAAATTGTTGTAGTTGATGGATTGTTATTTTTAGGACAAATGTTGTAGTGGTCATGTAGATTGTGTGTTTGTTTTGTCCCCGTTTTGGACAAGGTAGTAATGTCAGATTGAAAGTCATATGTAATTTTGAAGTTGGCATGTTTTGTCAAGGTTGAATGTCTGATTTGGTCCCATGGCGATGTTAGTTGCCCAGACATTTTTTATGATCATTTGTAATTATTCTCATCAAGTTTACACTCCACATCATTGCAACACACATCGAACAAATGGGATTCATCATTAAACATTTACAGATTTGTGTCTGCTGAATCCTGTGGTTATTGGAATCTTGTTAAGTGTCAACTGTGGTGTTGAGTTAGTTGATTACATGTAACTGGTCATGTCGTGTATTAATGTGTAGTTGAGGTTATTGTTAACTGGGTTGTCTTGTTACACGGAGTATACCAATGTAACGTCTGTTGTGTCACTGGGCCTAATGCTCATGTTAAAATGTAATAGTCACAGTACAGAACAGAGTGTGTGCAAACATGTGTTTAGTGTTCAGTAATACAAGCAAGTTCAGTACCCAGTACACGAAGAAAGAAATCTATTTTATATTCACATTGTAGCATATACAAACCTGGCTTCAGGAATTCCCAAAACTTGTGCAACTGCTTCTTGTGTGGCTTCCAGCCACTGACTTGTACAAAAGACATCCATGCCACCCAGGTCAGTGGGTGTACAAATTGTCACCTGGTTCTCCAAATGAAAGTGATATTGTTCACGAGATCTTGTGTTTCCCCTAACTCTGTGTGGGGCAGATTTTAGTGCAGCTGTGTGTTGTAGATTTAACAATATCATGTTATGAGATCTTGAAACTGATTAAAATTTGGTAAAGATAACATATATATTCATCATCATCAGGTGCTGTGCTGACTGGCATTGGTTATTATGCTTCTCCAGAGTACACGATCCTTCATGCAGGCCATCAGCTCAGTTGGTGATCTCCTCTCACACCATCCCATCAGACTGTCCAGTATTATTTCTCTTGGTCTTTCCCTGGCTCTTCTTCCCTCTATTTTTCCTGTTGTTATAATATTTTCTATGCCCCCTCTTCTCATTGCATGTCCTATGAAAGTACATTGTCTCCTTCTTATTTTTTTGACAAGACTTTTTCTATCTCCAGCTCTTCTCATACATTCTTCATTAGTTATTTTTGCTGTCCAGGGGATTTCTGCTGCCTCCAATTACTTTTGTGCAGACTTGCCTATTGTCTATGATTCATTTCCATATAACAAGATAGGTTCAACATACCATTTTAGGACTCGTTTTCAGGATGGTGTGAGAGGAGATTACCAACTAAGCTGATAGCCTGCATGAAGGATCATGTACTCTGGAGAAGCATAATAACCAAAAACAGGAGACAGCAAAACTTTATATAACATACAAAAGAGGCTAACAGGTACTATTACATCTAAAGAAAGACCAATCCTTAGCAAAACTGGAACCCTATTAACATCAAATAAAGATCAAAAGCAAAGATGGGCTGAACACTTCCAAGAAATACTTAATCGACCACACCCACAATAATTGTTAAACCTTGAAACTGACTTACCAGCCCCACAACTAAATGTCAACCTAGATGAAATTAAATTGCATGAAACTGAAACAGCAGTGAATTTAATGGCTAACAACAAAGCTGCAGGTGAAGATGAAATAACAGCCAAAATACTAAAAGCTATCAATAGTGACAACATGAGAAAACTACAGAGATTGTTTAACAAGATTTGGAAAGAAGAAAAGGTCCCTTCTAATTGGAAAAAAGGAATCATTGTTAAAATACCAAAACAAGGCAACCTTAGTGACTGTAACAACTGGAGAGGAGTAACCTTAATATCAGTTGTGTCAAAAGTATTTTGCAAGGTCATTTTAAATAGACTTAAAGATATAGTGGATACTGCAATGAGAGAAGAACAAGCAGGATTTCGAAAAGGGAGAAGCTGTCTTGACCAGATCTTTACTCTAAGAATAATACTTGAAGAACATATTGAAAAGCAGAAACCATTAATACTGAACTTCATAGACTTTAAAAAGCCATTTGATAGCATACACAGAGATTCATTATGGAGAATTTTAAGTCTATATGGAATACCATCTAAAATTGTCATCATCATTAAGGACTTCTACAATGGATATGTTTGTGCAGTCAAGACAGAAGAAGGGATGAGTGTATGGTTCCAGACTGAAACAGGCATGAAACAAGGATGTATACTGTCTCCTTTACTTTTCAGGATTACAATAGACTTCATAATGAAAAAATACTGCACAGGTAACACAGGTATTGACTGAGTACATGGGGCCCAACTAGAAGATCTTGATTTTGCTGATGACATAACTCTTATCAGTAACAATGTGAATTCCATGCAAGAAAAAACAGATAGCCTGTCTTCACTGGCTAGCAAAATAGGACTTGAAATTAACAAGGACAAAACAAAAATAATGAAAATTTCCATTAATCAAAATGGAAAAATACACATAGAATGGACAGATATTGAAGAAGTCAATCAATTTGCATACCTTGGCAGCTACACAGACCAGGATGGTAACACTAGAAAGGAAGTTAGAATCAGAATTGCAAAAGCAGCATTGATCTTCAACAATCTTGAGAACATACGGAATTCAAAAGTTATAAGCACAAAAACCAAGTTAAGACTATTCAATTTAAATGTAATATCCACCCTCATTTATGCATGTGAAAGCTGGAAAACAACTAAAGAAATAGAAAAGAAATTAGACTCTTTTGAAAATAATTGCCTAAGGAAAACACTCGGCATCAAGTGGAACAAATTCAAGAACAATGCAGTGATAAGACAGATGACTGAACAACAACCAGTCTCATGGGTAATCAGGAAAAGAAGATGGACATATGTTGGTCATTTGATGAGAAGAAATGATCAGAGAATCCCAAAACAAGCTATCAAGTGGAACACAACAGGCCAAAGAAAAAGAAGCAGACCGTGTGAAACTCTGAAGAGGACATTGTTAAGAGAGGCCAAATTAACAGGCATAAAATCCCTTGATGAGGTTGAAAGACTTGCTGAAGACAGGAAAAATTGGCGAACTACTTTGTGAGCCCTATGTGACGTTTAGCAGCACGGTAAGGATATAAGATATAAGATAAGAAGATTGATAAGGATGTGTTGCATAATATGTTTCTCATTCTCTGAAATGCAGTCTTTGCTTGGCCTATTCTGTTCTTAACTTCTGTTTTGCATTTCCCATCTGAAGTTATTACTGCTCCAAGGTATTTGAATTTCTGCACCTGCTTTAGAATAGTTCCATTTAATTTTAAACTGCATTTTGGTGGATTCTGTTTCTTAGATATAACCTTAGTCTCTGTCTTTTTGATGTTCAAAGTAAGGCCTTTCTGTTCACTTTCTTTGGTGACTTTATCCAAGAGATTTTGCAGGTTTTGTTGATTCTCAGCTATCAGTACTGTGTTGTCAGCATACCTAAGGTTGTTAATATTGTATCCTCCTACTATTATACCTGGTTCTCCAATGATCGTTCTTAGAATATTCTCGCTGTACAGAGAAAAAAGTCTGGAGATAGTACACTATCCCTGTCGCACTCCTTGTTTTATTGGTTGATATTTTCCAGTTGAATCGCTGCTTCCTGCTGCCAGTATAGATGTTTTATAACGCTTAGGTCTTTATCATCTATGTTTATGTAACACATATATTACAAATTTAATATCCACCCTCATTTATGCATATTAAAGCTGGAAAACAACTAAAGAAATAAACAATAAATTAAACTCTTTTGAAAACAAATGGCTAAGGAAAATAGTCAGTATAAAGAACAACTCAGAGATAAGGCAGATGAACAAACAACAACTTGTCTCATGGGTGATCAGAAATAGGAGATGGACATAAGTTGGTTATGTGATGAGAAGAAACAGTCAGAGAATCCCAAAACAAGCTATCAAGTGGAACACAACAGGCCAAAGAAAAAAAGAGGTTGACCATGTGAAACTCTAAAGAGGACATTGTTAAGAGAGGACAGTTTAGTGGGCAATCTTGATGAGGTTGAAAAGCTTGCCAAAAACAGGAAAACTTGGCGAACTATCATGCGAGTCCTATATGATGTTTAATGGCATAGGAAGGATGTAAGAAGGAGAAAGACAACGTAGCAATGTATGAAAATCCACAATCTAAAGTTTTAAAACTGAATTTAGACTTTACAAACTGTGCATTACATCAGTTCATCTTTATCAGTTGTTTCCAAAATGGGTGGAGGTACCTTCCTCAGCAGTGATTGGAAGATCTGAGAGGGAAGAATAGTGAATTAAGAAAAGAAATAAGTAACTGTGTGAAAAATATTCTTGTGGAGTGCAGGATGTGGTCTAGAAGACACTGAGCTGCAACCCAAGAAAGTTTTGGAACAGCTGACCCAGACAGAAAAGAAATATGGAAAGCTAATAAACAAATTTGGTGGCATCTTCGGAGATTTTAATGGCAGAGCATTGAAATGAACACTGTGAATAAAAGAGTGTAAAAAGAGTTAAAAACATTAAAATTTAAGAATATAGTGGAATATGGAAGGGATGTGGAATAAAGTAAGAACATAGCAGAATATGGTAGGAATATTGTTGATTATGGCTGGAATGTAGTACAAGCTTGTAGATTATGGATCCAGAAATTGTTTTGAGAACTTGATTGTTATGAAAATCTTAAAAAAGAGGCATTAGGTCAAGAAGTGGGTAACAATGGCATATGTGAATTACCAGAATAGACATAAAGAATCAGGTTTGTTGATGGGTTCCACCAACAGAGAGAACACATTAAATCCTATTGTATTAAACAGGATTAAGGACACAATGTCCAGTATCTATGGGTGCTTTATAGACATATTTTACCCAACTAAGACTCACTGGTCTTGATATCTCACACTATAATTCTCTGCTCCTAGTCCTCAAGTTATTGATAGCAAAAATTACATCAGGCTTTTTCTATTGCTTTCTGGTCAGGGATGTTTTCTAGTGACCTTGACGCACTTTCGTAGCAAGCTTCTTATTCATTCATTTATTCATTCATTTGCATGTCCCTTGCGGAACTTTGCCTCTCTAACAGCACTCTTGTAGGCCTCTCGGTTGTAAGCAAGATGGCCTGTTGCTGCTGCGTCTATTTGCAGATCATCAACGATGTCCTGCAGCCATCTTCGCCTTGGTCTTCTTTTTTTCTTTTTCCCATTATGTACCCTTCCAAGACGGTTTTCTCTAGATTATGATGACGTTTGATGTGTCCAAAATATTTAAGTTTTCTCTGTTTAATCCTCTTTACTAGCCAGCCTTCTTCAATATTAATTTCTTGTAGTATGGATATATTTGTTATTTTTTGTGTTCATGATATTTGAAGAACTCTTCTGTAGCATTTATATTCAAAGGTATTTATACGTTTCTCAGCTGTTCTGTTAAGTCTCCAGGTCTCACAGGCATATATTGCGATGGGAAAAATCTCTTTCTCTGAACCTTAAGTGCCCAGGGCACATGGGGCTTCCGCAAGGGTTTTCCACAAATGCCTGTCCTTCGCCTTTTCTTCTGCTCTTGCCCAGGTGAGCCCTCTATTGCTCAACATCCTTTCTGTTGTTCTTCTCCATGTCTCTTTTGGTCTACCCTTACTTCTGTTCCCCTGTGGTGTCCATCTTAGTGCTATTTTTGGTAGTGAGTTGTCAGTCATTCAGAGCACATGTCCCAACCATCGCCAGCGTCTTTCCTCAATAATTGTTGTCAGTGGCTTCATCTGCATTTCTGGATGGGAAAAATGCATGCCCTTAAAAATCTTATTTTTGTAGTTCTATCTATTCCTCTCCATAGATTCTTTAGTTGTTTTACTTTCTGAAGAGCCACAGATGTCCTCCTTTTAATTTCCCTCATTGTATCTCCATCCTGTCCCAAAACACCAAAATAACACTCTACAAAACTATAATAAGACCAGCCGTCATGTATGGATTAGAAGTGTGCAGTATAGCAAAGATAGATGAACAACAACTGCAGATGTTTCAGAACAAGATCCTAAGAAGAATCTATGGGCCCACACAGGATACCAACAGTGGAGAATGGAGAACTAGAAAGAACACTGAACTGAACAGTATACTGAAATCCCAACAAATTATACTGAACAGACTATGCTGGTTTGGTCATGTAGAAAGAATGGAAGAGAACAGACAAACAAAAATTGTTTATGCACAAGAGATGAAGGAAACAAGACCAAAGAGTAGACCAAGACAGGGATGGAAAGGCAACATAGAAGATGATATAAAGAAACTGGTGCCACCAAATGGAGAGAGAAGATTAGGAATAGAGAGTAAATGGGGGTGAACTTTATCTGCAGCAATGAGTCTTAATGGCTCAGAGAGCTGAAGAAGAAGAAGAAGAAGAAGATGATGATGATGATGATGATGATGATGAAGAAAAAGAAAAAGAAGAAGAAGAAGGAAAAGAAGAAGAAGAAGACTTAAAACTATTAGTTAACTAAAGGAAAAAAAAATTATGCCTGTTTGTGGCTAAACTTGGAACCTTCTCACTGACTATATCACAACAATAAGTTCCTCACACAGCTCTTAGTTCATAGACAAAAGAGCCAAACAGTCTGACCAAAAAAAAAAGTTATATTGACAGATAAACTTAACAAAGTCTCATTTTTAATTATGGCAGCTGTTTTTACAATGCATCCATTTTTACAATGTGTCTCACTATGTGCTCATAATACCTTCAGCATCCCCTTTTTTGTAAGGTCCAAGTTTATCAAGAAATGATTTCTGTTCTATGGCATCCAAGACATCAACAATGACTGGTTTAATGTTCTTGTAACTGACATGGACCTGCTTAGCAGCTTCCAGGGCAGTACTTTCACTTTCTTTAAGAAAAAAAGCAAGTCAGTTAATTTCTTAGATAAACAGACATTAATTTAATAATCATTAACATCATAGATAATTAGTGAATGATCTTAGAGAGGCAAAAGGTTGCCAAGACAGAAAAATCTACAGGCAGTTGTTGACAAAATTCTTGCTTTTGTATTTCCTGACATGCTATACCAGATGTAAAGATCATGTCCACCCTTTGTAAACAGTAATAACAACTGAAAGGAGATTAATGCAGTATGCATAAGTGATTTTCTCCTTATCATTTGCCCATTGGAAAGAAGTAACATCATCATGATCAGTCTTCTGTACTTCCAGTGAAGCTCAAGGCATCAACAAAGGTTCTTCAGCCAATCTTGTCTTCAGCAAGTCAGGATATCTCTTTCCTGCTTCTTTTAGTCTATTGTGCTTCTCCATGTCCCCAGTGTCTTACCCCTCTTTCTTTTCCCTTGAAGTGCCCAGTTCAATGCAGTACAGGGGGTGTCTTGTTCTTTCCACTTGCAATATGTAGTACAGTCATTTCCATCTTCATCTTTTGACCTCTTTAGTGATGTTCACAGTGCCCATTCATTTGGATATTTCCTCATTTATCATATTCTCTTTCCAGTGTATTCTTAAAATTTTCATGAGGCATCTCCCTTCAAATCTTCTCAGTCTGCTTTAGATTCTCTGATTGGTTCTCTATGTTTTGGCTGCATATAATAAAATGAAAAATTCAAAGTTCAAAATTCAGACTCCGGCTTCGCTGCATTTGGGACAACCCCATATATCCTCTGCTGCATGCCGCAGCATCCATCCAAGAGTATGTTTGCTAATAGCTCAAGTCAAATTTTGGTCATTTACAATTCACTTTCTGCCATACAGTTTGGATTTCCAGCCAGCAGCTTTAATTTGTCCTAGCTCCAGCAGTCTCCTCACAGCTACTTTGTTCTTCCATTCCCGCTCTTCATTTTCCAGCAGTCTGTCCAGTACACCCCTAACAATGCCCCCCTTGTCCATTGACAGTCTGCTGTTTATTTTAGCCTGTCTAGCAAGTCTGTCTGCAACATCATTGCCATGTACTCCCACATACCCTGGACATTAGACTTGTCACAGTTGACTGGCTTAACAGATGAACCCATACTTTTCAAAGCAAATTCTTCTCCCCCTTATGGAGCATACTCTGTGAATCTGTTACAGTGACACCATTAATCACATCATACGCAACTAACCATTCCATTGGTGCTGTCACAACCTCAGTTTCCATTCACATGCTTGAGTGGTGACTTCAAAGGTTCCAGAACCCTGTGCCATAACTCATCCATTTTGGTAGGCAACAAAACTTCAACCACTTCTGCTGTTCCAAGTCAATGAGCCATCTTTCAGAAGACCCACAGTGATGCTGGAAGACCCACAGTGATGCTGAAAGACCCACAGTGATGCTGGATGACCCACAGTGATGCTGGAAGACCCACAGTGATGCTGGATGACCCACAGTGATGCTGGATGACCCACAGTGATGCTGGATGACCCACAGTGATGCTGGATGACCCACAGTGATGCTGGTTGAGATCTTGAAACCAAAGTTCAGCTGCTCCATAAACCCAGCCTCGACATTCACAACCCTTCTGCATAATAACCTTTGTTAGCTGAGGTCGGTCCTGTACCCATAATCAATCATGACCTTTAGGCACTTCATCTAGATTGTAAATTGGCTCTAGTGTATCCTTCACCTCAGCCATCCAAGATCAGATCCAAGATAAAATGGAGTGTACACTGGATTTGTAGATTTTGAGCTGGAGGTTCGTATGATGAATTTGAGATTTAACATACATTTGCCTGAGATGCCTGTCCAGTTATTGCAGATATTTCTTTCTCAACAATGCTGTCTGCTGAAATAAGGTTTTCAAGGTACTTAAAGTGTTGTACTTCTTCAACATTTCTTGTCCTAACTGAGATTCTTTCCTTATTTTTTCCATTGTTTCTCATGGTCTTAGTCTTGTCTGGATGTATATTCAGACCTACTGATCTGACTATTTTGTAAATTCTAATTGCTTTCTCCTTTATGTCTCTATGTGAGAGTAGACCAATATCATCTGTGAAGTTGCAGTCATCTGGGTTATTTGTGAGCCCCCAGGTTAAGCCTCTAGGTCTGTCTTTTGTGGCAGTCTTCATTATCCAGTCCATAATTATCAGAATAATAAGTTTGGAGAGTACGCATCCTTTTCCTACTCCTGTTTTAATCTGAAACCATGTAGTTTGGTGCCTTTTGTGTTTCACACAGTTCTGGTTGTTCACATATATGTCTTTCATATTTATGATTTTTCAGGAAGTCCATAAGCCAACAATATCTTCCACAAGGAAGGATAATGGATACTATCAAAGGCCTCATCAAAGTCCACAAAGTTTATGTAAAATGAGGAGTTCCATTCTAGTGACTGTTCGATAATGGTTCCCATGAGGAATATTTGGTCTGTGCATGATCTCCCCTTGAAAGAAGTAACAAACAAACTTTATTTTCAAAGAGTGAAGAATTGACCACAAACTCTGATCTACTATTCTGCCCTTCATAACATAACTTCCATTCTAACATGACCATTCAACATCAGTTTGTTACCAATATCATATATTTATAAAGAAAACTAATGAATTTGAAATAAACAACTAATATGTTTAACCTTACTGGAAAGATGCTGGAATCATTTTGTATGATTAAAACATAAAAAACCAAAACAGACATTATAAGTAATTTCACAAATAATCCAGGTATGGATTAGAAAATCTGATGCAGAAAATCAACATCTACAAAATTACGAAGTGATATCATTCAGTAATATACTACACATACAATGAACAGAAAGTATATGGAAACAAACATATTTAAAAGACTTATATAGCATTTACATTCGAAGGCACTTATGTGTTTCTCAGCTCTTTGGTTAAGTGTGCATGTCTTACAGGAATATGTTGTGATAGGACACTAGTTATATCATTCATAAACTTAATATTATGGTGATAGGTATCACTGAACTTTCTTCCTAATTTGGTGTTGTTGCTGGTAAATCCAATCACATCAATTAGAAATCAAACGGGTAATGGCAGGCACAAAAATGTTTTAAAACTAAGTTTTTCTTTAAAAAAAAAAAAATAACCGAGATCAAGCAGAACTAAACTGAGCACTCACAAAGAAGAAGAATTAATTATGGTATTTCTGTGTCACTAGTTATTCAAAAGCTACCATTTTTTTTTACCATAAAAAAACTTTTCACACCAAGTGAGCTTTCCTTGAGACAGAAGTTGTGATAAGAGTAGATTATGAAGGAAGTAAGAATGACTTTAAAAACTACCTGCTACAACAACTGCAACTGGCTGGCCAGCATAGAGAACTGTTCCTGAACACAGTACCTGGATTTAACACAAAACAAGAAGAAAGAGAATAATATAAATATAAGGATGAATATGAATGAATGAAAGATGTCAGCAAAAGAAATACATTCTGACTAATAGACAGAAGATGGATGGACAAATTAGACAGATAAACAGACATATAGGTGGATGGCTGTGTAGATTGTTTGATTTTAGGAATGGAGGCAGTATGCACTTTTTTATTTACTGTAGCTGCAGATCAAGTTTAGTAATTACCTCTGACCCTAGATCACCATAGGCACTCTTTGGTCTCCAGTTATTTAACCCTGGGATATCTGAGGCAAGTACGACTGCTACCACACCAGGAATTGCCTGCATTAAAAAAAAAAACAACATTCTTGCACTTTAAAAATCAACTTGAGATATTTCTTAAGTGCTATAAAAATGTTAAAATAATTTAAAGATCTGAAATAATCTAAAAATCACCATATGAATAATTAGAACTCTCAGATATGAAAGTATAGGATGGTATCTATTAGTAGTAGTCTGCTCCACAGTTAGATGTGTTCACCAGTTGGTAGATACCAAAGTGGCCTCTAGATATGGAGATTGGCTGTGAATATCAGCAAGCAATTAGTACTGGACCAAATCAAGTTAACCAGCTACCCTGCAGTATAAAAATATATAAATTTAACTGTCTTTTGAACAACAGTAACAGCAAATGGTAAGTGCATAAATGTAATAAATCAAGAATAGGAAAGACCAAAGCTGGTTTTTAATGACATGAAGAAGGTACTAAAAAATAAGAGATATTATCGGCATTAGGAAAAAAAGACTTTACATTGCTATATAGAGCCAGTATTAATCTATTTTAGTGAGACTTTTTCAATACATACACAGATGATACAGATGTGATTTTAGAGGAAAATGCAATAATTACTCTGAACAATTCTTAATACATTAACAGTTATTTAAAGTATCTGATGTGCCTCATCTTACACCTTACATCCTTCCCATGCCATTAAATGTCACATAGGGCTTGCATGGTAATTTGCCAAGTTTTCCTGTTTTCGGTGAGCTTTCCAACCTCATCAAGGGATGTTATGTCCATTAAACGGGCCTCTCTTAAAAATGTCCTCTTTCACGTGGTTGACTTCTTTTTCTTTGACCTGTTGTTTTCCACTTGATAGCTTGTTCTGGGATTCTCTGACTGTTTCTTTTCATCATGTGACCGATATATGTCCACCTGCTTTTTCCGATCACCCATGAAATAGGTTGTTGTTTGTTCATCTGTCTTATTTCTGCATTGTTCTTGAATTTGTTCCACTTTATTTTTTCCCTGCATATTCAGTCAATTTTAGATCTAGCTTCTGGTATTAGGTATCCATTTTTTCACAGCTAACTTGAATAGAACATGGTGTAAAAGGAGCAGAATCCACTTCGTTCACAGTGAGAAGCCAGCTTGCTAACACTCCACCACTCCTACACTCTAAGCAACACATAATGAGAAAAAGCAACAAAATATCTGAAGAAGATATATGACACTAATAAACTTATTAGAAAACATCTTGCTTATTCAGTAATACTCTAATGATAATTTTCTAGTTAAATTTATGCCAGTGGTGTCACAGAATTAAGAAACATCACTAATATCTCTTAGCATGGCAGCTAATGAGTGACACAAATGTTTTTTTGTTTTTTTTTACATTTGTTTTAAAAGCTTCTACTCTTAAAGATTCATGTTCTGAATGAACTCATTTTTAATCTTACCAGGGCACAAGATGAACTGATGTGATCAATATCAGCATTTCCCTGGGTGCTTAACACAGCAGCACCAAACAGTAGACCTTGAACAATGGGCTGGTCATTGACAAACTTCACTTCACCTGTTACCTGAAAACCAGAGACCATAGGAATAAATTTTTTTACAGGAGAAAGAAAAAAGCTACTTAATGATGACATTAATGATGCTAGTAATTTTTCTTTAGTTATAATTTTATAAGAGAGAGACAATGTACTTTCATAGGACATGCAATGAGAAGAGGGGGCATTGAAAATATTATAACAACAGGAAAAATAGAAGGAAGAAGATCAAGAGGAAGACCAAGAGAAATGATACTGGACAGTCTGAC
The DNA here is from genome assembly GCA_009760885.1 of Achatina immaculata. Lineage (NCBI taxonomy): Eukaryota > Metazoa > Mollusca > Gastropoda > Stylommatophora > Achatinidae > Lissachatina > Lissachatina immaculata. Next base: position 27,244,302 of record CM019708.1, read on the forward strand.
GGGATGGTGTGAGAGGAGATCACCAACTGAGCTGATGGCCTGCATGAAGGATCGCGTACTCTGGAGAAGCATAATAGCCAACGCCAGTCGGCACGGCACATGATGATGATGATGATAATTTTGCATAATTTTTATGACAGTTCAAATCATGATGAGTACTGGCATTGCTAAAACTTGGTTGAATTTCACATGTTCCTTCTTCATAAATTTCTTTTGATAGAAATTTAATGGAAAAAAAATTTCTTCTTCATTTCTAAGTTAATTGGTATATATACATTTCTAGTCTGGTTCTTACTGATACATTTCTAGAATAACCCTTTTAATATATTTATAAAATGCTTCTTTGCAATAAACTTCTAACCTTTCTCTTGATAGAATTCACATGTGGTTCTTTTAGTATAACTTCTAACACATTCTTGGAGCAATTCCAGTGTGATTTATCTTGTTTAATTTCTGACATATTTTACTTGAATTATTGTGCAGTCTGATTTGTATAATTTATAACATATTCTCAACTGAATTCTTATGTGACTCTTCTTGATAAATTTCAGTCATGGTTCTTTTTAAAATTTTTCTAATTATTGGCATTCAGCTCCATTTTCTCCAAGGAAGATTGGTGCAAAAAAAAAAAAAAAAATCCCCAGCTTGCAATTCTTCTTCACTTCATGGTACACATTACAAACTACTTCCTGTCTATCTCTTGACATTGTCAATCTCTTGACATTGTCAGCTCATCTGTTATGTATATTTATTCGTGATCATCTCTGTCAAATAAGATTTTCAGTACATATTATTATATCTCGTGATATGGCTAAAATACTTTATTTCTCTGGCTCTTAAGTCATCATCATTTTTCTTTTTTTTCCATTTCAGTTATTCTATTACTTCTTTATCTGTCTTCCTTTCTGTGCATGAAATACATCCTTTTTTTTTTACACCCTCATTTCAAAATGCTCAGTTTTTTTTTCATTATTTATTTTATTGTCTATACTTTTCCTCTAAAGAGGACATTGTTAAGAGAGGCCAGTTTAATAGGCATAACATCCCTTGATGAAGTTGAAAAGCTTTCCAAAAAAAAGGAAAACTTGGCAAACTACTATTTGAGCCCTATGTGACATTTAACGGCATGGGAAGGATGCAAGATGCTTTTCATGTAGAGGACCGTGGAACACATCTAATTGCTATTATTTATTGATATATAAAGTTTTTTCTCATACTGTTGAGCCATTCAGCTTTCTATAGTCATGAAATAAATAATATGGTTCTTTCTGTTATAAGTGTACTTTTCTTAGACTTTTCAGTTAAAATCATAAATTAAAGTCATAAATTTTCACTTTATTGACTTTCAATTATCAAAAAGTCATAAATATAAATTTGCCCTTGGTAGTATTTTCAGTTATCATAAAGCCATAAAGTTGGCTTTGAAAGACTTTTCAGTTACATAGTCATAACTTTGTTCTTGATTGCTTTTTAATTTATCATATATCATAAATCTACTCTTGATAGACTTTTCATGAGGTTTTTCTTAACAAATTTTCTTCCACTGATACTTTGATAAATTTCTAACATAGAATGATGTATGAAATTGTATGCCTGCTTATTACCAAATTTGGAGCTGTGATCTTTGTTATTGGTTTTGATACTGGGAAAGTACTTTCATCCTGAGTTCCATACTCGTGAGTTGCAGTCATTACTGGCCGTTCTAAGTCAAGGCCACCACTTGCATAACGAGCATCAACTCTGTCTTTACAAACACCCAGAGTAAACTGAAAACAACAATTTTAGTGAAATAAAATAGCAAATTATAAACTTCTGTTAAAGCAACATATAAATATGAAGCATGTTATTAAAGTATTTAATGTTAGCCTAGAAAACTTGTTCCTTCTTTACTTTGCTCATATATGTTTTCTTGATTACAAAGCTACATGACAATGATCATTGGAATATTGGATAGAGAGTATGGGAGAATGTCCAAAATATAAGAAACTAAGAAAATTACAACAAAAAAAAAGAACAGCATGAGTATACAGTGGCTGAAGCACCTAAAAATAAACTTTTTGATGATCAATTTCTGCTTTATAGTTTGTCATCAAGGCAGACAGAGGTGCATGGTTCAGTTTTACAAAAAAAAAAGATAGAACAAGCAAAGGAAGTGGGCAGGAACAAGAATGGCAGAAAGTAAGATGAGCACAAATGCACGAAGAACATACAGCAAACCCATTTCAGCAAAGGTCTTTTATAATGATAACATTGAAAAAAACAACATGATAGATTAAAAACACAAAAAAAGGATGAAAAACTTCACAGTTTATTGACATCTGTGAGCTTTTTGAGCCTTTGATAAAATGTAAAATCCCATGTGATGTCAACAGACTACTAATTTAGGATGTTATCTATATAACAGTATATGTTATAGTAAAGGGGAGTTATGCAAATCAAGTGCTGTCCTTTTTAATAATTCCCCTTTATGATCTGTATCCATGCCACAGTTGACACAGGAGACATGTGAGGAAAATCTAGAACTGGGTGTGGAAATTAAGGATTGTGAAAAACTCACGGAGAGCAACATGAAGTTGGAATACACACTAAGAGCATGAAAAGTTAGAAAAGAACCATGTAGTGGTTAGGTAAAATCTTAGACTATTTAAACTCGGGGGGGGGGGGGGGGGGGGGGAAGAGGAATTTTTTTCAAGCTTTGAAGGTTTTGACGTTATGATATTTAAAGGTTTAGGTTTTAGACATTTTGATCTTCAGAGGATTTTTGTTAGATTTTGGTAGAGATGTAGAGATTCATTTTCATGGGTTAGTTGTCCCACTTCTGACAAATTGTTGGAGTCATAATTCAGTTGGGGTTTTGTCCTTGTCAGGACAGAATACTCAGTGTCTTGATTAGGGTTAAGAAAATGTGCTGTAGTTGTTCACATGATTAGTTTTCTGAGAATGAAGTAAATAGTTGTTTTGAAGTTTTTTTTTTGCATCATTATTCCCATTTGGCAAATAATAATTATTGTTGTACATTGTCTTTTTTCTAGGCACTTGACTTTCATCTTCATAATCTTCATCCTCATTTTATCATACAATATATGTCACACTTGAAAGCACAATTCGGATACTTGTCTTTGATTGAGTTGTATTGTCAATTTGGAATGATTGGCGGTGAAATAGTCAATTTCTGTCCTCAGTTGTGGCTGTCGTGAAGTAGTATGCCTGAGTGTCTATATGTGGAGTGTTGCTCAGTGAATAGTTCAGAAACAATTGCTTTAACTGGTCTACACTTATATTCTGATGAAGTCAGTTCTAAGTTGGACTAACAATGAAGGAATTAACCAGATATATTCTATATATTCTATATATTATTCCTTGGCTAGCAAAATAGGTCTTGAAATTAACAAAGACAAAACAAAAATAATGAAACTTCTCATTACTCAAGAAGGAAAAATATATGTAGAAGGAACAGCTGTTGATGAAGTAAACTAATTTGCATACTTTGGCAGCTACATAGACCAGGATGATGACACCAAGAAGGAAGATAGATTTCTAAAAGCAGCATTGTCCTTCAAAAATCTTGAGAACATATAGAATTCAAAAGTTATAAGCACAAAAACCAAGTTAAGATTATTCAATTCAAATGTGATATCCACCCTCATTTATGCATGCAAAAGCTGGAAATTAACTAAAGAAATAGACAAGAAATTAGACTCTTTCAAAAACAAATGCCTCAGGAAAATACTTGGTATAAAGTGGAATGAACTTAAGAGCAACACAGAGATAAGACAGATGAGCAAACAACAACCTGTCTCATGGGTGATCAGAAAAAGAAGATGGACATATAAAAGACATGTGGTGAGAAGAAACGATAGAGAATACCAAAACAAGCTGTCAAGTGGAGAACAACAGGCCGAAGAAAAATAGGTCGACCACATGAACTCTAAAGAGGACATTGTTAAGAGAAGCCAGTTTTGTGGGCATAACATCCTTTGATGAAGCTGAAAAACTAGCAGAAAACAGGAAAACTTGGCAAACAACTATGTGAGCCCTATGTGATGTTTAACGACATAGGAAGGATGTAAGATAAGTTTCTATATTATCTGGTGCTCATGAGGGGCAAAATCTAGAAATGAAGGATACACCTTTATCTGGCTATGAAAAGCCTGTGCCATTTTTTTAAGAAGCCAGTCTTTTTCTTTTTTTTTCAAAGAGGAGTTCATACCTTGTAGAAATGCCCTAGGGCCACAGATACCCTATAGGTGGAACTAGCTCTTGTAAGACCACCAGGTTCTGCCACCAGTTCATTTTTCAGGGTTCTTATGGCTTCTGAAAATAACAAGAACACACCATTTTTTTTTTTTGGTTTTATTATGGTCTCATTTGGTTTATGTTTCCCAAACCAAAACTGGCACTCTTATCTGAATCAGTATACATACAGAAAATACTTCTTGTACTTTCAAAGCAAAAGCAGGTACTACCTTTTATATATTTGTGTACAGAATTTGAACTGGTTTAAAAATAATGAATATTTAAAATTTATTGAACATTCTGTGTTGTCCAGTGTTATCAACATCAAATATTCAATCTACTCTTTGTTCACTGAAAATGTTTTCTCATTTTTTTTCTTTCTGTCTTCTTACTGTGAGTACAATCCCATGTATTTAGTTTCCCATGAATACACTGAGAGCTTAACATAATGATGTCATTTATCAAAGAGTAAAGGAGTTGGGGATGAAACTTGGGGTGGTGAAAAATGAATGATTCATCAAGAGCTCCAGATGGATAGTCAACCAACAAAGGATGGGTGTAATCAGTTATTGTGCACTGAAGGAGATAATGAAGAGGAGATCGGAACACCTATTGATGCATTCAGAGTGCACAAATGATGGTTCTTCATAATTAACACTGGCAGCCATTTGTGCACCATTAAGTTCTTTATGTTATTTAGTACTGTAATTTAAACAAATTAACTTAATTGTGCATGGATCACTTATCGTCATTGTACATGGACATGACATGGGACAGTTCATGTGCATTACAGGAGATGTCACTGACACTGCAGTGAAGAAATTATGGGATCTTCTCATTTGCTGTGATGCCAAAGCCATAATGATCATGAGCATGAACAAATTAAACCACACTCTTGCTTTACCCTTTGTTCACAAGACAAAATATCTGTCTGTGTCAAATTACCAGTACATAAAATTTGGTGCTTTAACATTTATGCTATATCTGGTACCAAACACAACTTGATTTTTTTAGGTATAAATAATCTAGTTCATGGTGACCTTTCCTCTGATCTAGAGTTGTTGTGAGTTTTTACATACAACTGGGTCCTGCAGACAGCCTATTAAAAAATTATGACCTGACATATTAGTGCTATGGAAAATATACTTTGATAACTTTAAAATAGGAAACATCTGTCTGCAAGGCAAGGCACACTGGATTGTACTGTATAAAGGACTGCCAGTGAATAAAGGGAAAACAGGTTCCCATCTAAATATAAGTTTTGAGGATTTACCAAAGACTACCACAGCAGGAAACAATATTTGATTTCAGATGTATTCTTCAGAACTATCTGTAATGTCACAATTTTGTCAATAAACTTGTTGATGAAAGATTAAAGTCCCAACAAATAAAGTGATCTTCTTAATTTCTCATTCAGTGTACAGAAACTTTTGGCATCAACTATATGTTTGATAATTCTCCTAGTGTTTTTTTTTTTTGTAAACATACTTGTCTGGTACACACAGTATTTAATTCCAAGCTCTGTCATCCTAAGCTGATATATATAAAATATGCATATTTAAAGAAGAAGACTGACACACAACAGATTTAAAGAATAAGATTGAAACATGACAGATTTATGAACAAGATTCAAACACAACAGATCTGAAGAACAAGACTGATACACAAGCTATCTCATTCCTCTAAGTTCCTGTCAAGTTTTTTACTTCTTCTGGCTAAGAATGCTGTCCCAACCAACATTGAGTGTGTCATCCTACCAGTTGGCAAAATATAGACAAAGTAATAAGTTTTAAACACACAGTTCTTAATATGTTTGAAAACAAGACTTGATGAATTGTTTTTTCATTGTTTCTTCTCCTTTTTTTTTCTTCTTCTTCTGAATATCATTGTTCTAGCCTCAGACATCCATATTTATTGTCCAGATAACTTGTGCACACTTTTGAAAGTCATGTTTTCCACTCCAAATTTCATAAGTTTGAATGAAAGGTTTATAACTAAGACTCACTGATACCTTGTAAAACAGTGGGATCTGCCAGGTTCTTATTTGTCAGGTAGGATTCAGTCTGGGTAGCATGTATCTGAAGTAGTATAAGACTGAAGTAAGCATGTTATCACTTTTAAAAACTGAAATGATACTGTTATGAAAAGTGACAGAAATATAATAAAAATGAGAGCCAAACACAACAGCAAAGGATTAAAGCAGAAATATGCTATAGGTTGCAACTCAAACTTTGTTTCTACTGTGGCTGATCATGCCAGTCAAATATTTGTAGAATCAGCCACAAGGGAAGCTGCACTACAGAATGATGCTTGGAAGCTTCTATAAACAGCTAATGTCCGTATGCTCAAATGATGTCTTTTAAAGGAAAAAAACAACTATTTATCCACACTGCTGTTTCATGTCTCATGTTCATCATCACCATTATTTATTAAAATGGCATGAGCAGTAGACCTAAGCAATTTATTATTTGCCTTATTTTTACTTTAGTCCAAACCACAGAGGAACACATTTATTGATGTATGCTTCCATGTGTTTTATGAATAATGCTAGTGTATGAACCAACAGAATCAGTTTTTAAAAAAAAATCAAAACAAATCGTCTACTTAGGTGTAGAAATTAAACAAACCAAAGCAGAACTGATTCCTTGAACAACAATTGTGGGCCGATTTTCAATCAGATAGTTTCTGCTAGCATTGATCTGGAAGTTGAACCCACTTGCAACATATGAAGTGCTGTTCTGTAATTAAAAAAAAAAAAACTGAAATTAATGTATTTCTCACCACTTAAGTCCACCAGCATATAAGACGCACTATAAGATGCAATATAATTTGGCAAATAATATTTTGGAAAAAAAAAGAACTAAATGCCTCACTTTTTCCATAACTTCATAGCCCTTCCCTCAGCAGGGTCTTGGTAGAAGACTGTACACCATTGGATATTCTAAATAATTTCTCAGAAAAACAAGAAATTAACCTTATAAATACTAGTATATCCAGGTTCATAGCTAATCTGAACTAAATTGAGGTTTATACAAATCCATCAAGCAACACCTTGACAAAGAAATGCAATGCAGCTTCCTTCAAAGAGTCTATCATATATGACTCAATGCATTACATGTAGACAAAAGTAGTGGTTGCAAATCCCAACTAAATGCTAGATCACGGACAACACACAAACAACACAACGTTTGAGTCATCTCCATTAAAACACTGAAGGAAACCCTGGTGTCAAAGGCTGAACATGTACGGCCATGCCCTGAGTATAATGAAGCTGCTCCCCATGACCAGCAACAGAGCTATGCCCCTTGTTTACAGTTACAGTTAAACTGGAGTTTAGTGACTTGCTCATAAACTGCAGTACTGTCTAAGCAATACAGATCTATACATCTATCTATCACTCATAGAACCTAATGCCCTGAGCATAGATTACATTATCATTCTCATCATCATCAACATCAGGTGGCATGCTGGTGGTCATGTTTCTCCACAGATTTTGATCCTCGATATTTTCCATCAGCTCAGCTGGTGAATATACGAATACTTGAATTATCCAGTATATTGTTCTTTGATATTATGACCCATGACTGAGACGGTTTAAAAGTTAGGATGTAGCCTAGGCTACTGTAGGCCTAAGCATATTGGTAGCATCATTGAAGGCACAATAAAGTTTAACAGTAACATCCAGCAGTGCAATAACAGTAGTGACATTCATTGAACTCTGAATATGTTAAACAAATGTGGTCAGAGTCTAGTACCAGTAATTTCTACCCCATGGCTCACCAAAAGCTAACCATCTGGATATACACTTGTAGGATACAGACTGATTTTTTTAAAAAGTGTATTTTATATGAAAAGAAACAGATATTTTTAAAATGTGAAGAGAAAACAGAGTGGATCAAATAACGATGTAGAAAAAAAAAATGAAGTGTGACAGTATGGCGCACAATTTATGATTTCAGTTGTTCTTTATTATTGCTTATTGTATTTACCTTTCTTTGCATTTAATATGTTTATTTAGTATTGCATTATATGTGAAAACCAGTTCATGGATTTTGAACCATGGGCATTTATTCATTTAAAAAATTTATTTGTAACACTCAGTCATTTGCATGCTCCTTGCAGAACTTTGCTTCCCTAACAGCTCTTCTGCAGGTCTCTCGGTTGTAAGCAATATGCCCTGCTACTGATGCATCCATTTGCAGATTATCAACGATGTCTTGCAACCATCTTCGCCTTGGTCTTCCTCTCTTTCTTTTTCACATTATGTATCCTACCAAGACAGTCTTCTCTAAATTCTCATGACGTTTAATGTGCCAAAAATACGAGGGGTGATTGATAAGTTCTCAGCTTAAGGTACAACAGATTATTTGTGGACATCTTTTTGGGGTTTTTTCTCAACATAGTTCCCTTGCAAGTTTATGCACTTATTCCAGCGATCCTGGAGAATACAGATCCCTTCTTTGTAAAGTCAGAATCTTATGCCAATAGAAAGTGGTCTACAGCATGAATGACGTCATCGTCTGAAGCAAATTTGTGACCACTGAGCTCCTTTTTTTGAGTTTGGTAAACAGCTAATAGTCCAAAGGGGCCAAATCTGGGGAATAAGGAGGATGTTCGAGAAGCTGGACAATGCATTCATGAATGGCAGCCATTGCCACTGCTGACTTGTGAACTGGAGCATTGTCTTGCTGAAAGATGACTCCTCTTGTCAATTTCCCTCCATGCTTTTCCTTCAGTTTGTCCTGAAATTGCTTGAAGATAGTCTACCAATAGCACACCTCCTGAATCCCAAAAGATAGAAGCCATCACTTTGCCTGCAGACAGAACTACCTTTGCTTTCTTTGGAGGTGGAGATCCATGATGTTTCCACTGCTTTGACTGTTCTTTGGTTTCTGGTTGAAAATGATCAACCCAAGTCTCATCCATAGTCACAAATTGCTGAAGAAACTTTCCATGATCTGCAGAACAATGGCCAAGATTGTATCTTTACATGTTGAGACGCTGTCATTTGTGATCAGCTCCAAGAGGTTTTTGGAGCCATTGAGCAGAGACCTGTGTCATTTGAAGATCATGTGAATAATGGCATGAACACGATCCTGGGAGATGCTTAACTCAGTAGCAATGTACTGCTCAGTTAGTTGTCGATCCTCCATTATCATGTCATAGATTCTGCTGGTGGTTTTATCTGTAGTTATCATTCTTGGTCTTCCTGGACGGGGATCATCTTCCAGACTCTCCCTTCCATGTTTGAATTGAGCTGCTCATTTCTTCACTGTGCTGTAAGAAGGAGTATTCTCCCCCAGAGTCTCTACCATATCCTCATGGATCTCCTTCAATGATAAGCCATTGACGCAGAGGAAGTGACTGACTGGTTGATGAGAAAATGTATCCATTTTCGCAATTTCTGCCACTCCTTACCACTGCAGTAGCCTGTAAAAAAAACTGGTTGCAGTTAATTTCTTGAAACTTTGTGTTTAATCTTCCATTAACCTGATCTACAAATGCACCTAATATCAACTGTGTGTTTCAAATATTTGTACCTTAGACCGATAACTTATCAACCAACCCTCGTATTTAAGTTTTCTCTGTTTAATCCTCTTTACTAGACAACTTTCTTCAGTATTAAGTTCCTGTAGTAAGGATATATTTGTTATTTTTGTGCCAGTGATATCTGAAGAACTCTTCTATAGCATTTATGTTCAAAGTCATTTATGTGTTTCTCAGCTGTTTTGTTAAGTGTCCAGGTCTCACAGGCATATGGTGCGATGGGAAGGATGCATGCCCTTAAAAATCTTTTTTTTTTTGTAGTTCTGTCTGTTCATCTCCAATTTCGACTGTTCTCTATCTGTTCCATAACACTAATCATTTTTACGGAGATAGGGTTGTTGGCCCCATGCTCCAACCCCCAAACTAGAGGACTAGGGTGCAAGTTTCATCTGACCCCTACCCACGCAGATGAATTATAAGTGTCTTTAAACTGAACAGACTATGCTGGATGGGGCATGTAGAAAGAATGGAAGAGAACAGACAAATGAAAATGATGTATAAACAAGAGATGAGGGAAACAACACTAAGGGGTAGACCAAGACAGAGATGGAAAGGCAACATAGAAGATGAAATAAAGAAACTGATGTCACCAAATGGAGAGAGAAGAGAAATAGAAAAGAATGGAGGTGAACTTTATTTGCAGCAATGAACTTTAATGGCTTGGAAAGCTGAAGAAGAAGAAGTAAAAGAAAAAGTCTGTTCATTTCCACTGCTTCTTTAATTGTTTTACTTTTTTAAGAGTGGTAGATGTCCATCTTTTAATTTCCCTCGTTATATCTCCATTACTAGTTAGTAATGATCAAAGATATTCGGAACTCTCGACACTTCCAATTTTTCTTCATTGATTATATATTTCAGCTGCCTTATTTGTTTTGTCAGTTGTCATTAATAAAATATTTCAATTTCTGCATGGCGTAATAGACAGCATTTGCTTCTCTTTTGAAAGTAGACCACATAGTCTGGGATCGTGACAGCTTCTGTGAAAAAAATATAAAGGCTCTTCAACAGAGAGACCATCAGAATTGGAAGCTGTCTGCACCAAACGGGCTCTAACCACAACATTGGAGGCATCTGTATACATGGTAAGTTGTTTCTGCAAATCAAGATGTGAGAGAAGTGGCAGCTTCACAAGGCAGTCCTTCAGAAACTCAAATGCCAATAAAAGCTCAAGCATCAGTAATTTGTAATACTGCAGCATAGAATTTATGCTTTTCAGATAATGATATTTCTCACATGCTGTCTGGTGTTTATTTGCACATTACTCTCCCAGGCATCACTAGGTATTCCTGCTAGTCTCCACATAAATTTTCTACATCAGTAGTTCTCCACCTCAGGTTGTGATCCAAATTAGGATAACTGAGGGTCTGGGGAAGGGTTACAAGAAGATATTATGAAAAACATAAAATAGGTAGTGGGTCATGTACCATTGCTGGTTTAGTGCCGTGCTGAAAAAGCTGGGAACTACTGGTGTAGGGAAAGCATCAAATGTGATAATATATAAGGTCAAAGAAACCATATTAGTATGTCAGCCAATAATTTGGTAGAATCGTGGAGGCCTAAATGATATATGATATTAAGTCTCCAAGTTTTCCTTAGCATACTAGAGGGTAAGCCATGTACCTATTTTTTACAATTGGGCTATCTGGGGTTGGCAAAATAGGTTTGATGAAAAACACCTTCAGCAGAATGAGGAAGATCCTTAAAATAAATATCACAGCAACTGAGATTACATATTGTAAAATGCTACATATACTCAATATTCCTTTATGGTACAGAAGCCTGGATCTTGAATAAAATAACAGAAAAAAAATCAAGGCCCTTGAAATGTGAATATACAGAAGAACAGGGCATATCCCATTGACAGGAAAGAAACCACAAAGTGCTAAACCAGCCAGAAGTGAAAAGAAAAATATTGAAAATCATTAAAAAAAAAAAAAAAAGACAGCTAAGATATTTTAGACATGTCAAAAGGCACAATGCTATACTGAAGACCCTTCTCAAAGGCAAGATACATGGGTGGACAACATCAAGAGATGGATAGGGACAAGCTTAGCCAAATGCTATAAGACAACAAGAAACAAAGCATGGTGGAGATTCATTGCAGCAACCTTCCATGGGGAGACGACATGAAATGATGATGATGATGATGATGTATGATGATGACGATGCCTGGGGCATCTCTTAGTTGAAGTGAATCACTGTGAAAGAAAAGTGCATTAATCACTTAACCACTCTTGTGGAAAAAATAAAAGAGGAACCAATAATAATTTTATAGTCCATTGAGAACTGATTTTGTTACAAACCTTCAGCATGGGGAAAGAAAATGGTGTGAATATAAATGAAAATGTTAAAGAACAAGAAAACAAAACACATAAATTAGATGGACTGCATATACAAGGTCTCAATAATGTTTGGAGTACTCATAAATACACACAGACCACAGCAGGGAAGAACAGCCGAGACCTTCATTTACAAAAGGAATTTTGACACTCTTAAAATAAATTTTTCTTCTGCAATCAAATTCTAGTTCTTGCTGAAAAAAAATTTAGAACCTTGTTGCCAGATAAAGTTCACAGTTTTTTTTAAAAGGTTTTGAGAGTCTTGTAGCTGCTTCCCAATGTTAAATTTCCTAGGGATGAATCTTACAATGTAAAGCTGTGTGGGCTGGGCAGAATTTTTAAATTCTGTAACTAAAGTTGCTATAAATAAATTATGTAGAGTGGGCAAACTCTTACTTGAAGTCTGGGGGAAGTTCTGAAAGTCCGAATGATGACATTGCTACTTCTGTACTTGGGCAGCTGCATGGACACTATAACTTTTCCATTCATATCCGCAGACATAAAATCTGGCAGTGTGTAGTTCTTATTTCTCCCAAATGAATCAACTGATCAATTGAAAAAAAAACCCACTCAGCTATACAAAACTGCAGTTTTATTTTAAAAATTACAGTTCAGCAATCTACAGATGAACTAGTTATCTCTATTCTACTCTCACATACCCAAAGAGACATACAGGAGGAGACAACTAGGATTTACAAAATAGTCGGATCAGTAGGTTCTGAATATACATTCAGATGAGACTAAGATCATGAGAAACAATGGAAAAAAATAAAGAAAGAATCTCAGCTGGAACAAAAGAAGTTGAAAAAGTACAACACTTTAAGTATCTTGGAAACCCCATTTCAGCAGACAGCATTACTGAGAAGGAAATATCCACAATAATTGGACAGGCATCTCAGGCCTTTAACAAATTAGCAAATTGCATTCTCAGTATGAACCTCAAGCTCAGAATCTATAAATCGAATGTATTATATTTTATTATACACTGCCGAAATATGGAGAACCAATCAGAGGATCAGAAGCAGACTGAAAGGATTTGAAGGAAGATGCCTCACAAAAATTTTAAGAATACATTGAGAAGAGTGTGTGACAAATGAGGGAATAACCAAATGAATGGGCACTGAGACATCACTAAAGAGGTCAAAAGACAAAGACGGAAATGGCTGGGCCACAAACTAAGAAATGGAAAGAACAAGACACCCCTATACCGCCTTGACTTGGACACCTCTAGGGAGACATTGGAGACATGTGATGCACAGTACAAGAAGAGCTAAAGGAACCAGGAAAGACATGGCTTGTGGCATCCTGACTTGCTAAAGACAGGACTGGATGGAGAAATTTTGTTGATGCCTTATGCTCCATTGGGAGTACAGATGACTGATGATAATAATGAGTTATTTCTGTAGGTCTCTAAAACAACAAAAGGCAATGAAATTTAATTTTTTAAAAGATATTTGTCTCATATGATTCAAAATTTCTTTTTAATTCTATTAATGTTATTTATCCATCTTTCTCTAAGGCATCTCTTTTTTGCTATAAGTCTAAATCATTTCTTTTCAAAACATACATCAGTTATTTATAGGCCAAAACTCTGATTTTGATTATATGTGGATTCTTTCACATGGCTTAGCAGTCTGTGGTTTTATACACAGAAATCTACATTTCCCCTTCTTCCAACCTCAGTTTTTCTCTGATATATTACTCTTCTTGTGACCTGAAATGTATATAATAAGAAAATATGAACAAAGCTCTCTGCTGTTTAGAATATAAATCACACACTAAGGTGCATTCTATTCAATCCATTCTCACCCCACCACAGAAACTTTACTGCATGTGCAGTGTATGTGGGAGCGCTGAACTGTTAACAGCCTGACTAAGAAAAGAATGACTTGTAGCTATGAGATTTGCATATTATTTCAGATATTCAACGTGATGTTCAACACACTTGGCACATCAATTCTCCAGTTTCCTTAACCTGTTTAAAAAAAAAAATCTGATTTCTTGTCACTGAAATACTGCCCTGTTATTGTTATCAGCCATGAATCATTTGAACATTTTCTCCTTTTACAGCACTTTTTAAGGCAAACAGGAAGTAGTCAGATGGAGTAAGATCTGGTAAGTAGGGTGGATGATCTATGCACTCAGACTCCAAATTCTTCAAAGCACCTGACATCATGTGAGCAGATGCACTGATCTGCAAAATGGCAACACCTTTCTGCAGCTTCCCATCAAATTTTTCTTTCAGCTCATCCTTTAATCGGTACAGCAAGTTATAGCAGAAGATAGTCAGTCACCAAAATACCATCCTTATCCCAGGAAAATCATGGTCATGACCTTTCCTGCCAACTTTTTAGTCTTGAGTTTCTTCAGCCTTGGAGAACCCAAGCATCAACACTGCAAGGACTGTCTCAGGAACACAGAGGTGTAACCATGTTTCATCAACTGAGAAGTTGTTACAAAAGGTCAAATTAGATCATCTGAAATGTTACAAAATCAATTTGGTGGTGTCAGCTTGATTTCATTTCTCATCGACATTCAGACATTTTGGCACCTACATAGCTGACAGTTTATGCATACCCAAATGCTCATGAATTACAAACCCAACACATTTCTCTGGTGTCTCAAAAACTGTTTTAGCCCAAATTCATCTGTCTGCCAAAATCAGGTTATGAGCAATTTCTTGAGCTGACACTGTTGAAAGCCTTCCAGATCTTGCTGCATCTTCAGTCTAAAAGTCTCAGTGCTGAAAGCATGCTACTTCCTCACAGGTGAGTATGATGAGCACTTGTCACTCAGTGTTTGCAGCATGCACTCATGGATTACCATTGGTGTTCTCTTCATCAGGAACAGGAACTTCATAACCACTCAGAGTTCCACACCAGAAAATGCCATTATTTTTATTGACATGATTCTGTCATTGATCTGAAAAAAAAAGTAAACAAATTAGCACTGTGATTCTGCAAAATGCCATTTTATGTTATAAATAACACTCTTCACAGATAAAGTAACAAAGTCATGCTCAGATTTTCGGGTGTAGGTCAGGCCAATAAATTTTCATCCCCTGTATCAACATATGTTTTATTTAAATCAGTATCATCCATCAGACTACACTGTATATGATCAGCTTAAAGATCCAAAAACTAGCTGAGGGAAGGGGCACTTCTCTGATTCTCTGATGATCTGACATGCATTGGTGTTTTGCAGTTTCCTGCCTACGATATCTCTCTTTATTTTGCAAAACAAAACAAAATAAAACAAAAAGCACTAAAAGAACTAACCAATATTTAGAGTGGCATTAACAGTTTCCAGGAGTATAAAGATATCGGACACAAACTCGCGGCTGGAATATTTCATCATAAGGTTTCCTGCCCATGAGCCCATCTGAAACATCAAGTATTATTTGAAGCGACAGAATAATGTCTACAAATAAAACCATATTGTGACTTAAGAGCTGACAAAATGATGTTTGTACATAAAACTCCAAACGTAATAGAGCAGATAAAATGATAATTATGTATTAAAATGCATGGAATTCACAGATGCTGTTAAGTAAAGTGGCTTATATTGACATTTGAAAATGAAATACTATAAACTTTACCTTCTATAAAATAGCAACCTGTGATAAAACTGGAAACTTTAGATATTTATGCCCTTATTCCCAACTTCAGTGTCAGAAACCTATCGTATGTCTATGGAAGCCCGCAAGAGATCATATCCCCTCACTATGGATTTATACCATTATAACCACTGTGATTCCCCCATATTATTTATTTTTACCCAAAAATACTATAGAATTCTATAGCTCAGTTTTAATTTAAATCAAAGATAAATATGTCTCTAGAAAGTAATGTATTTTAAAAAATTATCGGTTCTAAGGACTGTTATAGACGGAGGTGGGGTGGGGGATACACTCTCCACTCCAATTAAATGTCTCCAAGGTTTGCGTCTCAAATAGCCTCTGACAGTCCACGTCCAGCTCCTGGCCTTCTCGTGGCGGAACTGTTCAAACTGACAGGAGAAGGGGCGAAGGCGAATATCTGGCGACTAAAAACTAGACATTTTGGGTACATGAGGGTCTTGTTTGGTAGATCATCTAGGAGAAGGAAAACTCTGATTTAAAACCAGCTGCTGGTGATATTCTTCAGCTGCCGTGTGTGGAGTGAAACTCCTCTCGGCCAGTGAAGAAAAATGCGATTAGGGTTGCGCGCAGCGCTGTCGTGCAAAAGGTGAAAGAAAGGATTAAGTGAATTAACTAGTAATCTCGAGGTCAGGACTACTCAAATCACAGCACATCTGCTCTAGAGGCTGGCCACATCCTATATACATCCATACTGGGGCAGATTGCTAAACCGGCTTAACCCATGGGTTAAACTAAGACATTGTTGGCGAGATTCTTCAGCTGCCATGCATGGGGTGAAACTCCTCCTGGCCAATGAAGAAAATATGAAAATGCGATTAGGGTTGCCGGGTGGTGCCGCGGTGAAAAGATGATGGAAAGGATAAAGTGAAGTTTAATCGGTATGTCCAGTAGTCTCGCGGTGAGAGCTACTCATACCATGGCACCTCTGCTCTAGAGGCTGGTCACGTCCAATATACACCCATACTGGTGAAATATGCCTAAACCTGCTTAACCCAGGGGTGAAAATTGACTCATGTCACAGTACTTCCACTCTAGAGGTCGGTCATGTCCTAAACACGGGATAATACGCCTAAACTGGCTTAACTCAGGGGTGAAACTTACTAGTGGTGAGGATTCGTCATCTTGGAAAAAAGCTCTATCCTGGTCACAACTAGGAAGGGTAGCGGCCACGACCACTAAATGCTGAAGTCGGAGACACTGGACCAGTGCAGTCTAGATAGGCAACCACCTCTCACCTGATGGAGATGTATGCGTATCCTAATCACGCTGAGGTTTTCCAGTGAGAAAGTTCAACTCTAGATTAAACTGGTGCAACGAAAACCACAGTGTCACACAATCCCGCTTCTGCAACCCACAGAGAATACAGGCCCAAGCCCCGCAATACACTGAACCTCTTGTGGCCCTCTTGGGGATCTCGTGTGGTCCTCTCGGGGACCACGGGACCTATCAAGGACCACAGGAGTAAATTCAGTAGGATCACAGGGCAATCTTGGTGGTAGAAGTGAATGAAGAAGAAGAAGAAGAAGAAAAATTATCATATTTTATATTCCCAGGTATGAAAGCTTACATTTTAAACATATCATTTTTTAAAAAGTAAAATCAGTTTAGAATCTAGTATAGTTAAATTCCTATTTGTCAGATGTGTTTCATTTTGATGTTTTTAAATCATCATTGTATTACAATTACCATGTGAAACTGTAAAAGATAATTTAATACATCTACACACAGATAATGCCTGTATACAATTAATAATGAAATTTCTGCTTCAAAGAGTCATTCATCTAAGAAGAATGATTTAGGTCTGGAAGACCAAAAACTATTCTGTGCAAGAAATTATGAGACAGTTGAAAATTATTAAAGACATGTGTTATATATTCACTACCTAAGCATATGTTTACTAACAACTTATATAACAGAAAATCATAGATATTTCACTTAAAAAATATATGGTTACTTTTGACAAGAAAGAAGTTTGCATGCTGTAAATATAATAAAGTTGAGAAGAAGTTTCGTTTGGCAAGAGCTAGAATAATTAGGAAGATTAAGAAAGACAGCCATAGAAAAGCTGACAATTCTAGGGTTTGATCTAAGAAGAATATTTCTTTAATTTATTTGAATAGTTAAAAAATTTCCAAATTAGGAAAAAAAGAAAGAAAAACTTATAAAGCTTGCTTGACACTTAAATTACATCATTTCTTTTTTCCTGTAGCATTTTGGATGTGTGATACGTGCTGAAGAAGGTGACACAGATAACTTACATTTCGAATACCTGTGGAGCTGATATACTGGATATGATTACTAAATTCTTTGCCGTACATAACACCAGGATCATCAATGGTTTCAAAGAGATCTTTGAGATTGGTAAGGGTGAGATTTGCTCCCAAATTAATGTGAACATTGTCATCCAGCTGCATTAAAAGAAACAGTGAAAACAGTGCTGAAATTTCACAGTTCAAAATTCTCATTACTTTCATTTCTAAAATTTTATGGTATATGTGGTAGATATTTTCCTTAAGTGTCTGTGGCCCTTTCATTAATGCAATCATATTTTTCCTTCTGTCCATGATGCTTAAATATATAGGGCACTTTTTGTCTCAGGAGGTGGGTTAAAAGCAGGCAGTTATCATTTACTGTGGGCTTTGATAAGCACCACCTTGTTGAGTAAGTCCTCTCTTGACTGATTCGGCCAATGTTGGACTTGCATAATCTGGTACAGTACAAAAGCAAGCAATCTTTGTGTTGCAAGGTCCTGCTTCCTTATGCTTTCACATGCTAACTTTGAGTTTGGTTCTCATTTCCTTCTCATGCTACTCCTTGACGCACAAAGCTCTTCTAAATATGACTTGGTTGTCCTCAAGTTTTCCCATACCTCATAGCTGATAGAAAATTCTCACACAGACAACTTTACATCTCAGTTTAGATCTACCATGTGGTCTCATTTTGCCATACGAAACCTGTGTGGGAATATGACTGCCATCCACTCTTGTTATATGTTTCAGTCATCTCAGTTTTCAGCTGCTTAAATTTAGCCTTACTTCTAAATTGTGTCAATTTATTTCAGATATGGACATGAATATGTTTTTGTGTGACAAAGTTGAATTTTAGTACATAAAGTTGTCAAATTTAAAAGGACTAAATTAATAAAATTACAATAAAAGGACATATTTCTAAAAAAATGCTCTTTTGCTCTTCTGATGAACGATCTCAGAAAGCTCTGGAATAGCAACTAATTTTCCAGCCTCTCAGTTGGAATTAGCAATAAATTCAGTTTTCTTCAAGCTATTTTACATTTCTATTTATCTGCCACCTATTTCTACATCTGCTATTGATTCCTAGCTTTCTTGTCTTAGCCCCACTCAGTTCACTACATTCTCTCTTTCTTGCTGTGGGGAATTTAAGGTTTATTTTCCAGTCCTTTTTATCCTTATTCACTACCCAAAAGAAGACTGATAGCTTACTAGTCTAGACACCCTAAGCAAGCAGTATTGTCTTTTCAGTTATCTTTATTGAACAATCCTTCATTACTATAGTCATTATTTCTTCTATTAAAACTCACTAACTTACTTCTGTTTCTGGTCACTGAAACAAGTATGTAATGACAATGGAAGCAAGTCAGGTAAATAACTGAAAAAATCTGGCACTGAAAGAAGCAGTAAAATACAGAGACAGGGAATATATATTTTTAAATGGGGAGAAAAGGACTAAAATTTTACAGAAAATATCATTGCTTGAGATAAGCAGAGTAATAATTTTGCCTAAATAACATGATAAACTTACTGTAATGAATGTCTGCAAACTGTCTATACAATGTTTGTCACTATATCTTCTCACTGTCATGAATTTTAAAGGGTTAAAAATGTTTTCCAATGTTCAAGTTATTCTCTGAAACAGTTAACACTTTTCATGGCTTGACACATTCCTCCTCTTATGATATTTTTCCATTTTCCCATTTAATGATGTTTATCTGAGAATGCATCATACTTGTATGCTTGACTTTGATGCAAGGTAAATCTCTGAGAGGTAAGTGCTTTTCTGTGTGTTTTCTGTCATGCCTGATAAAGATATTTTTAAAAATTGAAATTAGATTAATTTTGTTGTCTTTTATTATTTTTCTTCATCTCTATCTTTTTTTTTAACACATTTTGTTAAGCTTCACCATACATTTTCATTTAACTCTGTCCCATAATGCATCAAACATTGAACTTGCTCTATAGAGAAAAAAATGCGTCCATTTGCTTCACTGTTACAAGAAGTATCAGTCCAAATAGTCCATAACTTATCTGTAACATTACAAATCTCAACTCTGGCACTATATGGTTTTTCAGCTTTATGCCATAAAACTGAACTTGTTTTTAGTTCATAAGTACACTCACATCAACCATGTACAGCTCCTTCACTCCTCGAATGTCAATGATTACCTCGTAGTTTTTCAGTGACATCTCCTTTAAAACCCCTGATTTCAAACCACACAGAAACAATGAGAGTTTACATGAGTATATGTTATGATGTGTTTCTGTATACTTAAAAAATCTGAAACTTTACTTATGTTTGTAGTGGATTCTCATATGAGCAGAAATAAATGAAGTTTAAACCAGTGCTTTTTAAACTGGTTAATGAAGTGTACCAGCAAGATAATGTAGCAGAAAATAATAGCAATGAAAATTTGAAACAAACTGTAATGAAAAATTATGGTTTAAATTTGTTGTTACAATTTATAGACATTAATTCTATAGTGAAAATATAATGAGGAATGTTAGAGAAGATGTAGACAAAGAATATTACAATGCCATAACAATTGGGGATTATGAAATACTAGAGATCAGATATGCTGATGACACAGTGTTACTGTCCACAACACAAAAAGGAATGGAAAAATGAATTATGTCAGTCTGTAAGAAGCGAAGAGCAAAAACCTCTATCTTAATGCAAAGGAAACTAAACTGATGACAACTGACAAAACAAATAAGGCAGCTGAAATATGTATCAATGAAGAAAAATTGAAAGAAGTGGAGAGTTTTGAATATCTTGGATCACTTCTAACTAATAATGGAGATACAATGAGGGAAATTAAAAGGAGGACATCTGTCACTCTTCAGAAAGTAAAACAACTAAAGAATCTGTGGAGAGGAACAGACAGAACTATAAAAATAAGATTTTTAAGGGCATGCATCTTTCCCATCGCAACATATGCCTGTGAGACCTGGACACTTAACAAAACAGCTGAGAAAAACATAAATGCCTTTGAATGTAAATGCTACAGAAGAGATCTTCAAATATCATGGACACAAAAAAGAACAAATATACCCATACCACAAGAACTTAATATTGAAGAAGGCTGGCTAGTAAAGAGGATTAAACAAAGAAAACTTAAATATTTTGGACACACTGAACGTCATGATAATCTAGAGAAGACTCTCTTGGAAGGGTACATAATGGGAAAAAGATAGAGAGGAAGACCAAGGCAAAGATGGCTGCAAGACATTGTTGATGATCTGCAAATGGATGCATCATCAGCAGGCCATCTTGCTCACAACTGAGAGGCCTACAGAAGTGCTATTAGGGAGGCAAAGTTCTACAAGGGACATGCAAATGAATGAATGAATGAATTCTATAGTAAGCTGTCATATAAGAGATGAGTAAGAATGGTGATATAGGAATAGAAAGACATGCAAAAAGATATAAATTCTAATGAACACTAGTATATAAGAGCAGTGAGACAGGCAAAAATACAGCTCTTGTCAAATTAAGTATTGTAAAGCCTCACCAAAGGCTGTATTTCCAAAGACAAGTCGATATTTATCACTGGAGTGCTTCCTCATAAGTTTTGTCAGATGGAACAAAGTGGTTGGTTTGAACCATTCACGTCCATCCTTAACTACTTTTAATGGTTTGTCACTGATCTCAGAATGACTGACACATGACTGTCTGTTTCTATGACAGATTTTCCCATCTAGTTCCTATTACAACATTAACGGTAGAAAATGAAATCATGATAATTATAGAAACATAAGGTAAATCTTACATCTTACATCCTTTCTGTACTGTTGAACATCACCAAGTTTTTCTGTTTTAAGTGAGTTTTTCAACCTCATGAAGGGATTTTATGCCAATTAATTTAGCCTCCTTCAACAATGTTCTCTTTAGTTTCATGTAGTAATATATAACAATAATTACAAACAAAAAGCAAATAAATGAAAATAAATGAATACTCTTTATCACAGTATTTCATAATTAAATAAGCTTTGGCACTGAATATTTCATTAAAATTGTTAATTTTTAACATTTAAAAATTTATATAAAGAACAGCAGTAGATAATTACAGTATAAACTAAAGAAGTAGGATATGGAAAGATGATACTGTTTGTGTCTGTACAACAACATGTTTATATAACAAAAAGTTTGGACATTATCACATCTCAGTGAGGCAGCAAGAAACATAGGAAAAAAAAAAACAAATGGAAGGCTCAAATTCAGCCTCAGCTAAGTACAGTAGTTCATTCACTCCTCGGGTACTAACAGTTAATAGATAATAGAAATCATGCATCTTCATTCTGTGTGGTACAAACCCTGTAAAAGTAATTAAAAGCAACAGTAACAAAAACATAAGGATTATGATAAATGATTGATTAAAAAAGAGGAGAAGAACTAAATCCCCCGTCAGAGCTGAAATGATTGTCAGAGGGGACAGGATTGATTTTTTAAATATAGATTTGAAAAATATAAAGCAGACTTTTCTGACAAAATTCTTTTAAAAATAACAAAAGTAAATAAAAATCGAAGTATTAGTACTGCTTATGTCTGTAGTTAGTGGTTTTCGAGGGGGAAAAAAGGTTGAACTGAAACTATTATGCATTTAATAGTATTTTATTGTGAGAGCATGAAATGGTCAAATGGGATCTAACAACGTTGCAATCTTCCTTTTGCTCCACAATCAAGTGAGTACATACCTGCAGATTCTGGTGTATTTCAACATGGATGAGAGAATTTAACAGCGTGTGTGCATTGATTTCTGCATTTTACTTGGAAAACTGGTGTTGAAACTTATGAAATGCTAGTCAGCTTTAAGTGAGTCTTGTCTAAGTCAGCTGAAGACATTTGAGTGGTTTTAACCACTTCAAAAAAGTTAACGTCATTCATTTGAAGATGACCACTGCCCTGGTAGACCATCCACCTCACACACCAGTGAGATTGTTGCACGTGTATGAGAAATCATTTGTGCTAACTGATGTCTAACAGTCAGAGAGGTAGCAGGAGAATGTAGGAATAGCAGTTGCTACTTGCCATTAAATTGTAAGTAAAGATTTGGGTATGAGGTGTGTGTCAGCAAAACTCATGCCCCATCTCTTGATTGCTGAGCAAAAGGAAGATCGCAATGTCGTTAGGTTGCATTTGACTGTTTCACGCTCTCACAAGTGACACTCCAGTTGTTATGAATTTCAACGCAGAGCTGCTGGATATTTGTGATGTTGGTTGAGAATGTCTGTGTCCTATGGTGGCTCTCTAAAGCTTGACAGAATGTGGTGTGAACTAGAACACAAGAACATGTCAAATGAGCAACAGTGCCATCATTTGCTTTTTCTGTGTGTGGATGTTACTGAGATGGCACCACTGTGAGCTGTGAACTTCACACAGACAGTATTGATGATTCTTTGTTTATATCAGTGGTGAATTATGATGGTCTTCTTGTGTTCTGGTTAGGCTTTGGTCTTAGGTATGGAGTTCGTGCACTGATTAGTTCCTCATTTGGACTTTCGTAGTTCCAAAATGACATCCTCACAGAGCAGCTATCATCAAGGACTGATTAAAAAAGGATCAATGATGATCTTTCTGTGTGATTATGGGAGTATTTCATTCGTGATGATATTAAGAACCAAATACTGAATAGTATTAGTCATAGCCAAACTCTCTGCTGAGCTCATAGCAGTGGTCAAACAACATTGTTATGATCTAACACACAGCATTGACCAAACAACATACAATGACTTGGCATTATAAAAGTATCTTGACCTAACAGCAACAACCGAGAACAGTAATAACCTCAATATCAATAGTTCCACCACAGAGGGATGTAGGTGCATCAGCAGCAAAAGATTTCATGGCATCCAAGATTGATCGGTAGCCTAAAGAGAGTATTGTTAATATATCTTATGAACTGAGAAATGTGAATTATAAACTGAAGTACAATGAGGAAACATGAACAGAGAGCAAAAAGGAAAAAAAAAAAGAACTTCATAATCTGACATTAATATCTCTTTCTCTCTCTCTCAGACATTCATATATCTACTCAGCCACAAGAAAGACAACAAAAGAAATACAGATGAGATCATCATCATCATCATCATCATCATCATCATCGCCTGTCACTCCCTTCAGAGCATAGGCCCTGGATAAAGGCTCTCCAGTCATCCCTGCTCTTGGAATTATTCTCTGCTTCCTTCCTTGTGTATCCCTTGTCTCTGAGCACTGTCATAATTTCTCTTAAAAGGTGTCCTGGTACTCAGTTAGGATGTCAGTTCTGCAGCTTCCTTTCAACTTTGACTGCACAACTTCATGCGCTCTGTTATCAGAGTCCCTTCCTTTTCCAAGACAAAGTTTCCTGGTTTTCCTCTCCGTGTTTCTTTAACACTCCATTTTTTTTTTCACAGAGAAGAGGTTGTTGGCCTATTCCCCAGGAAATAAATATGCATGACATATAATAAATGAGATAAAAACACTATTAACAAGTGATTTACATGTAACATATGAAAATTTGAAGAGGGAGAGAATGGTACAATAATCAGTAACAAAATTTCCACAAAAAAAATCATACTCAAAATCTAATTTTTTGTTTGAGCTCATGAGAAGCTTCAATAAATGATTTACTTTATGAGACAGCATGTGCTGCATTATATGTAGGTCATAAACCACAAGCTAGAGGGTAATAAACAAAAGCGCAATAAAGCACAAAGAAAGTGACTAACCTGTACACCTGCAGATTGTTGTGTCAAAGGCATCCTCTACTTCCTTCATCTTTGGTCTAGCATTGTTCTTCAACAGTCTACAGACAAAAGGTTGAGCTTTGACAATTCATTTGTTAATTTTGGTTTCCTGCATCCTTCTAACTAGTGCTTGCACCTCTTATCTAAAGATACTTTCAATGACAGATAATAGTAATCAAGACCCACACCCTAGGTAAACTTAGTAAGGGTCTCCCCTCCAACCTGTATGGTTCATCTCTCAATAAATTGCCAGGTTCCCCTGTAATTGTGATCTCTGTTATTATAATATGACTGCATTAAAAAGACCAAAGAAAACTTTCATTTTTTGATAGTCAGAATGATCGCCATTTGGAACAATAATCTGTATTTGCAGTTCTTATTTCCTTGATGCAGAGCCCCTTCCAGGCCCCTATACTTAAGCATGTTCAGCCAAATGGCTAATACACAACTGGATATGTAAGATGTTCATAGTTGAATTTGTTTACTTTTTTTTGTTTAGATAAATAATGAACTCTAAATGATCTTAGACATAAAAGAATGGGCTCAGAAATAACAGCTCATATGATACCTGTACCAAAAAACTCCAGGAGCATGACAGTTTTACCTCAAGGCAATGTCATAATACACTGAGACTTAAACATTGACAATGTCACAATAAGCTGAGACTGTAAACTTAAACATATGTTTACATGTACTAGTGCAAAAAGTTTAGGTTATTTCAGTACTCACCCATACATGCACATAACTTGACCAGGAGAACAATATCCACACTGAACTCCATCAAACTTGGCCAGTCTGTCCTGTACTGGGTGAAGCCCATCATCAGTGTTACCTAGACCCTCTATAGTAGTAATATCTAGGCCATCACATGAGTACAGACCCAGGCAACACTGCAAATAAGAAACAGAAGGTAAGCAAATTATTTTATCTGCATAGGTGTGAGTTGTTTGCAAAGTTCTGGAACATAATTTTTTCCATGAAACTATAATACACGGTGAAGTAACTCCAAGATATGAGTTGTAGTAACCATTCCTGCTTGTACAGGAAAAATGTGAACTCATTTTTTTCAGTCATTCACGTTGCAGTAGCCTTCAAGTGAATGCATACCTGCAGATTCTTGGGCATTTCAACATGGATGAGAGAATTTAACAGTGTGTGTGCAATGATTTCTGCATTTTACTTGGAAAACTGATGTTGAGACTTATGAAATCCTACAGTCAGCTTTAGATGAGTCTTGTCTAAGTCAATTGAAGACATCTGAGTGGTTATCCCCACTTCAAAAATGGACGTCATTCATTTGAAGATGACCACTGCCCTGGCAAACCACCCACCTCACACACCAGTGAGACTATTGCACGTGTATGAGAAATCATTTGTGCTAACTGATGTCTAACAGTCAGAGAGGTAGCAGGAGAATGTAGGAATAGCAGTTGCTACTTGCCATTAAATTGTAAGTAAAGATTTGGGTATGAGGTGTGTGTCAGCAAAACTCATGCCCTGTCTCTTGATTGCCCAGCAAAAGGAAGATTGCATGTAAATTTGCACTGATCTTTGTGAGCAAGCCTAAAACAATCTCAACTTCATGTCATCAGTAACCACTAGTGATTAAAGCTAGGTGTATGGGTATGACCCAAAAGCAAAACTAATATCATCCCAAGGGAGAACGTCATCATCTCCTTGACTGAAGAAAGCATGGTAGGTGAAATACAATGTCAAGACCATGTTTGTTTGCATTCTTCGACATTGATGAACTAATTCTTCATACAGAATTTTACACAGGAGTCTTACAACATCTCTGCAATGCTGTATGCAGACATAGTCCTGAGAAGTGGCACACAGGTAATTGGATCTTTCACCATGTCAATGTCCTTGCACACATGTCTGTCAAATCAAATGAATCATTGGTAAAATATAAGGCAAGCTCAGCGAGGACGGAAACCTCGCGTAGAGCAAAAGGGCAAAAGCTCGCTTGATTTTGATTTTCAGTACGAATACAGACCATGAAAACGTGGCCTATCGATCCTTTTGTTTTAAGCAAGAGGTGTCAGAAAAGTTACCACAGGGATAACTGGCTTGTGGCAGCAAAGCGTTCATAGCGACGTTGCTTTTTGATCCTTCGATGTCGGCTCTTCCTATCATTGCGAAGCAGAGTTCGCCAAGCGTTGGATTGTTCACCCACTAATAGGGAACGTGAGCTGGGTTTAGACCGTCGTGGTTCTAAGGACTGCAAACGCGCCACAAACAGCCTCTGGCAGTCAAGTCCAGCTCCTGGCCTTCCCATGGCAGAACTGTTTAAACTGACAGGAGAAGGGGCGAGGGCAAATATCTGGCGCCTGAAACCAGTTACTTAGGGTAGATGAGTGGCACGTTTGGTATCTCATCTGCCGCTGTTGGCGAGATCTTCAGCTGCCGTGCGTGGAGCGGTGCTCCTCCCGGCCAATGAAGAAATTTGCAAATGAGGTTGCCGCGCAGCATCACTGCGGAAAAGGTGGTAGAAAGGATAAAGCGAAAGAAACAGTCGAATCACGGCACCTCTGGTCTGGAAGTCGGCCATGTCCTGAGTGCAGTCATATCGGGTGAAATGCATGAACCGGATTGTCCCAGAGGTTAAGACACTGCTGGCGAGACTCTTCAAATGCCGCGCGTGGAGTGAAGCTCCTCCCGGTTAAGGAAGTGAATGCGGAAAAGAAATAAAGGTTGCTGTGCGGAGCCGATGGGAAAAGGTGGTGGAAAGTGAAGTTTAACCGGTATGTCCAGTAGTATCGCTACGAAAGCTATACCACGGCATCTCTGCTCTAGAGGCCGCCCAAGTCCGAAATACACCTACACTGGTGAAATATGCCTAAACTGGCACACACCAGAGGTAGAACTCGATGGCTAGACATGGCATGCCACCTCTGCTCTAGAGGTCGGTAACGCCTGATAAACACCCATACTGGTGAATTTTGCCTAAACCGGCTCATACCAGGGGTGAATCTTGAAGGCTATGCATGTCACAGTACCTCTGCCCTAGAGGTCGGTCCCGTCCCAAACATGCCCATATTGGGATAATGCCTAAACCGGCTCAACCCAGGGGTAGAAGTCACTAGTGGCGAGGATTCGTCCTCCTGGACAAAAGCTCCATCCTGGTCACAACTAGGAAGGGTAGCGGCCACGACGGCAAAATGCTGAAGTCGGAGACACTGGACCAGGGAAGTCTAGATAGGCAACCACCTCTCACCCGGCGGGGATGTTTGCGTATCCTAATCACGCTGAGGTTTTCCGGTGAGAAAGTCCAACTCTGGACTGGATGGGCAACCACCTCTCACCCAGCGGGGATGCACTGATATCCTAAACATGTCGAGGTCTTCCGGTGAGAAAGTCCAACCCTAGACTAAACTGGTGCAATGAAAACCACGGTGTCACGCAATCCCGCTTCCGAGACCCACCAAGAATATAGGCTAAAGCAATGTGATACTCTGAACCCCTTGTGGTCCTCTCGTGGATCTCGTGTGGTCTACTTTGGACCACACAGGGGACCACGAGACCTAACGAGGACCACAGGCGTGAATTCAGTAGGTTCACAGTGCGGTATTTGGTGGTAGAAGTGAACGAAGAAGAAGAAGATTGGTAAAATACAACATTCTGCTGCTCCCACACCTCCACATTCACCTAACCTTGTTCTCTATGACTTCATCTTGTTGCCACTTCTGAAGAAAACATTGAAAAGTTGCCAATTTGATGAATTTGAAGAGATTCAAACAAATGCGATGAGACAAATGGGGGTTATTTCACAAAGTGACTTCCAGATGTGCTTGCATAAATGGCAGGACCACTGGAATAAATGTTTACAATCACAAGGAGACTACTTTGCAGTAAGTCTACTGATTTAGTAAAAATAAAAATCAGTCCTGGCACTTTGTGAATGGATCTCATGTCATCTAATGATATTTGCAATGCCAATAGTAGGTGATCACGGTTGTTCATTATAAACATGTTTCTATGATACTGACTTCAAAGTGAATAGCAGTTAGTAACTGGTTAGTTACTTCATTTTTTGCTGGTTGGCTGGCTAACAGACAGATTGGTAAGTTTGCTGGTTCACTGTTTGGTTGGTAGGAGGGTAGACTGGTTGTTTGGATGTGAGTAATTAGATCGTTTAGTTGAGTAATAAATAGGTAAACTAGTTGTCTGGTATGTAGACAAGCTGGTTGGTGGTCAGTTGAAAATCTTCACATAAGTAGAAACTAGATAGAATGTAGCTGATGCTGTGATGAGAATCTTGAAAGTAGGCATCTAGTCTGAGAGTGGTGCTTTTTCTAACTTTCTAGAACTTATCTAAAATGCAGGGTTCACAAGAAACTCCACAACCACATATAATGTTTAAATCTTTATCCTGTTGACCAGGTTGATATTACACTGCAGCCTCTTTCTGAGAAAACCACATGAAACTAAGAGAGCATCTTGATCTGAGAAAACCACATAAAGCTAAGAGAGCATCTTGATCTGAGAAAACCACATGAAGCTAAGAGAGCATCTTGATCTGAGAAAACCACATGAAGCTAAGAGAGCATCTTGATCTGAGTAAACCACGTGAAGCTAAGAGAGCATCTTGATCTGAGAAAACCACGTGAAGCTAAGAGAGCATCTTGATCTGAGTAAACCACGTGAAGCTAAGAGAGCATCTTGATCTGAGAAAACCACGTGAAGCTAAGAGAGCATCTTGATCTGAGAAAACCACATGAAGCTAAGAGAGCATCTTGATCTGAGAAAACCACATGAAGCTAAGAGAGCATCTTGATCTGAGAAAACCACATGAAGCTAAGAGAGCATCTTGATCTGAGAAAACCACATGAAGCTAAGAGAGCATCTTGATCTGAGAAAACCACATGAAGCTAAGAGAGCATCTTGATCTGAGTAAACCACATGAAGCTAAGAGAGCATCTTGATCTGAGAAAACCACATGAAGCTAAGAGAGCATCTTGATCTGAGAAAACCACATGAAGCTAAGAGAGCATCTTGATCTGAGAAAACCACATGAAGCTAAGAGAGCATCTTGATCTGAGAAAACCACATAAAGCTAAGAGAGCATCTTGATCTGAGTAAACCACATGAAGCTAAGAGCATCTTGATCTGAGAAAACCACATGAAGCTAAGAGAGCATCTTGATCTGAGAAAACCACATGAAGCTAAGAGAGCATCTTGATCTGAGAAAACCACATGAAGCTAAGAGAGCATCTTGATCTGAGTAAACCACATGAAGCTAAGAGAGCATCTTGATCTGAGAAAACCACATGAAGCTAAGAGAGCATCTTGATCTGAGAAAACCACATGAAGCTAAGAGAGCATCTTGATCTGAGAAAACCACATGAAGCTAAGAGAGCATCTTGATCTGAGAAAACCACATAAAGCTAAGAGAGCATCTTGATCTGAGTAAACCACATGAAGCTAAGAGAGCATCTTGATCTGAGAAAACCACATAAAGCTAAGAGAGCATCTTGATCTGAGAAAACCACATGAAGCTAAGAGAGCATCTTGATCTGCTTAACCTAGTCGTGTTTACTGTACCGTAAGTGACAGTAATCTCAGTCCCTGTGGCTATATTAGATTACTCTGGGTTTTTAATGCACTCAGTAATAAATAGGTACCATAAAGGTAAAGGTAATCCTGTCATGCCTTAGAGGCACATAGGG
This sequence comes from Achatina immaculata, assembly GCA_009760885.1. Taxonomy (NCBI): domain Eukaryota; kingdom Metazoa; phylum Mollusca; class Gastropoda; order Stylommatophora; family Achatinidae; genus Lissachatina; species Lissachatina immaculata. Next base: position 27,274,714 of record CM019708.1, read on the forward strand.
ATATGGCGTTAGTGCCCATATTTTCCTTGACCTGTCAGCACACTAGAGGGTGATATGGTCAGTATCACGCCTGGCCGCCTTTCCTTCCCCAACTCCAGAAGAAGTCAGGTACTCATTTCTACAGCTGGGAGACTGCGGTGCCTCCGGCCAGATTCGAACCCCTGACCTTTGCCATGAGAGACCAGTGCACTAACCACTTCGTCACTCAGACACCCAATCAATAATAAGCCAAACTAATTTGCAATGATGATTCATTATGTAGAAAATAATTTGCAATGATGACTCATTATGTAGATAATCACATAGCTTTTACTCACTGATGTGATGCTGTAAGTCTTGGGTTTTTCTGTCAGTGGATCATCTTGTTTGATTGTGACTACACAAATTCCACAGCCACCTTCAAGGCAACATTCTTTGGTACCAGTGGAGATACCAGTGACACGTAAATATTCCAGGAGAGTGGTGGATAGAGGGAACTCATTGTATACTGGACAAACAATTTTAATTGTGTTAGTTTCATCACATCATTTATGACATGAAGAAAATATTAACAAATAAGATGTGAGGATGTGAAAGTGAGGAAAAGAGTTTTACAGTGCTATATAGAACCAATATTGCTGCATGTTTGTGAAACTTGGACAATTAAGAAGCAGATGATAAATAAATTGGAAGCTACAGAGACGTGATTTGAAATTTCAGAACAAGAACTAGTTAAAATTATAAAAAAGATAAAATCAAAATTTTTGGGACATGTCATGAATAGATAGAAGCTTACAGAAGTTGCCAATGACAGGAAAGTTCAAGGGAAAAAGGTGAAGGGAGCCAAGAGAAAAATATTTCAGTGGACTAACCAAGTGACATGGAAAAATAAAAGCATTTGAACTCATGGCAAACACCAGAGACCACACAAGATGGAAAAGCATGATCACTAATGCTGTCTGTTCTGGCAAGTAATGCATTGTAATGTGGATTCCTAATTCCAAAGAAGACAGGACAGTAATGATTTTTTTAATGGAGAGAGTTCTTCATATACTAATTTCAAAATTGATCAATTGATCAATCTTCCTTTGCAAATCAACATTAATTATTAATGCAATGTTTGAAACCAGATGTTTGAAAAGGAACAAGATGAAATGACACACACAAAAAAAACTGAATTTGATTAATTACACTTGTAGATAAATTCTTAGAGACAGTAACAGTAAAGTGATTACTACTTTTCATACTTCATTCATTCATTAGGTGCCTTGCTGACTGCTACTAATAATCCCTCTTCTTCCACTCTTGGTGTTTCTAATCATACAGATCAGCTTTCTTTTCCTGTGTCCCTTAGTCAGCTTGTCTAGATCACTTTATCTTCATCTCCTCTTTTTTTTCTCTTGCCTTTTCCAGTGACTGCCAAGTTATATAACTTCTGTCTTCTCATGACATATCTGAATAGTCATGACCATCTTTTCTTTGTTGTTCTGTAATTCTCTAAGAACTTGATTTGTTTTTTTTTTCTGACTGTTCAAGGTTTATGTAGCATATTTCACCAGCTACCTTCCAGTGTCTCCTTCATCTGTTCACCTGTTGGTGTGGTGTTCACATGTCACAAAGACTGATCAGTAATGGTCTGCTTGGATCATCTTGATGGAGGAAAAAATGCTTCGCAAGTAAAGTCTATGGGAACCGAGTAAGATAGCTGAATGGCCTGTTACCACATTATGTGTCAGATAATAATTTTTAAAGATATAGTGGATGCTGCAATGAGAGAAGAACAAGCAGGATTTCGAAAAGGGAGAAGCTGTCTCAACCTGGTTTTTACTCTAATATTTGAAGAACATATTGAAAAACAAAAACCATTAATCTTAAACTTCATAGACTTTAAAGAGCATTTGATAGCATACACAGAGATTCATTGTGGAGAATTTTAAGAATATATGGAATACCATGTAAGATTGTCAACATCATTAGGGACCTCTACAATGGATATGTTTGTGCAGTAAACACAGAAGAAGGAATGATAAATGGTTCCAGACTGAAACAGGCATGAAACAAGGATGTATATTATCTCCCGTGGTCTTTGGAATTGCCATAGACTTCATAATGAAAAAATGCTGCACAGGTAAAATGGGCATTGATTGGGTACATGAGACCCAACTGGAAGATCTTGATTTTGTCTATGATATAACTTTTATCAGTGACAATGTGAAATCAATGCAAGAAAAAAACAGATAGCCTGTCTTCAATGGCTAACAAAATAGGAATTGAAATTAACAAGGAAAAACAAAAATAATGAAACTTCTCATTAACCATGAAGGAAAAATATACAGAAGGAACAGCTGTTGAAGGAATAAACCAGTTAGCATATCTCGGCAGCTACATAGACCAGGATGGTGACACCAGAAAGGAAGTTAGAATCTGCACTGCAAAAGCAGCATTGACCTTCAAGAATCTTGAGAACATATCAAAATATAATTAGCCAGCTGGGAGAAAATGAAAAGTATAGCACTCCCTCTGTCACATATGGCTGCGCGTATACATACACACATTCACATGCACATACACACATACTTATATACCACTGATAAGATGATTAGGTATCGTGTCTTCTAAAAACATAAACTCAGAAGTGCCAGTTCAGATCCATTTTAAGAAGTTAGAGAGAGAGAGAGAGAGTGAAAGAGACAGACAGATAGATAGATAAATAGATAGATAGATAGACAGACAGACAGACAGACAGACAGACAGACAGACAGACGGACGGACGGACGGACGGACGGATGGACGGATGGATGGATAGATAGATGGATGGATGGATGGATGGATGGATGGATAGATAGATAGAGAGAGAGAGAGAGAGCAAAAATGAAAGAGAGAGACTTGGGAAAGAGAGTTTAGTATGGAATGGAAATCATACAGATTGAAACTGTTTCCAGTCTGAAAGGAAAGGCCACTGATAATGGCCACACAAATAACCTCAGCAGCAGAAGGCTAAGATTACTGATCATGTTGCAAGAATTTGTAACAGTCGTATAAACAAGCAAATTTTACATGGGGAGGGACTTTTGTGCTAAACACTGCAAACAAACTTTTAAAAATTTGTTTTAAATCTGAAATTTGTTAATGTTGCCAGCTACACAAAATGAAATATTTGTACAATCAGGCAACTGGAGAAGCTGCTCGGCGAAATAAGTTGGCAGCGACTTCCATGAACAGCTAACATCTACCAGCATCAAAAACGTTTTATAAGGCAAAAGGAGTCATCAATGTTTATAAAATTCTCTCTCTCTCTCTCTCCCTCTCTCTCTTCCTCTCTCTGCTCTTCTCTTTTGAAACATACATACATGCAACCAGTCACGTGAAAAGACAGCAAAAGAACTACAGAAGAGTTAAATTTACCTAACTCATAATAAATGAGAAAAAGACACTGTTAACAAGTGATTTATATTAAATATGGTATGAAAAAAAAGACTGCAAAAAATATACCTTTGTATGGTTTACCGTTGACATGAAACGATATGCTATTTCTTTCATCCTCGGACATTTTTTAAAAAGAAAAGGTGTCTCAGACTTTCAGTCCAGTTACAGAGATCACTTTGACCAGCTTTTTGTATCTTCCCTGTTGGAACAAGAATGCATTTTCAACGAGTCAGTCAGAAACTTCTCATAAACTAACACAGCAGCAATTTAGCATGAACGACTGCTGCAGGACAATATCTTTGAAATGTGTCCTATCCACGTTTTGAAAACAATGAAGACGGCAAGTGTCTTGAGCCTTCAGGTTCAGAGCATTCTCCCAGTCGACATTGGAAATCATCATCATCACCATCATCATCATCATCATCATAGTCGTCGTCGTCGTCGTTGTCGTCCAACCTTTGCAAACCCATAGGGAAGGTTAGCTGCAGTGGAGCTCTACCTTATTTTGCCTCTTACTTTCGCTGCACACCTGGCCAAGCTGATGTTATCTACCCAACTACATCATTGTTGTTCTTCTGCTCTTTTTTTGTCAACCTTTTATTTAAGCATGGTTTTTATTATTGTGTTATATTTTTTATATGGTCAGAATATTTTAGCTGGTTGGAAACAGAATATATGTTGTATCTGACAGTTTTGACAGAATAGTATATTCATACACGGAAACTGTAGTCTACATAAAGAACTGTCTCCATCATCCTCAACGAAACTGTAATCTATATGAGGAAGCACTTTTGCTATCTTCGTGGATTCATACTTCTAATTCCAGTGCTTTATCCTCCAAAATTTGCACATGTTTTAAAATATTATTTATTTGCAAAGTATTATATTTCACAAATTCTATTACAGTTTGTTGGTCTCTGTATTGAGATGAAACAACAATGCCGTAAAGACGACTGACATCTTAACATTAAGTATTACGCTCTGTCGTCACGCATTCATCTCGTATTTGACCATTACATTTCTCTCTATGAGATTAAAAAAATTAATATGTGCAAACTTTGTTAACCAGTTGCTTTAGTCATAGACAGTGATACAATGAAGTTTCTAACAGCAGTGGGACTCACATGGAGTGACTTGCAGAATAAAGACAAATGTCGAAATGACTAGATAGACTATGGAAATTGGTTGATTGATTGACTATAATTACTAGCTCTTTCATCGGATATTCTGCGTCAACACTTCAAATTAATACCACAGTACCACATGTCATTGCACTGCAAATTATATCCAAAAAATATTTTCACATACTAGTGACAAAACTGTTTCAAATTGTAAATCGAAGCATTTTGGGAAATGCAGAAAAATTTGTATATTTGAAAATAGAGTCTGGTCGCATATAAAAATAGAGAGACGTGCACACTGTAGTAAGAATCCCAGTCATATACTATACTAACAGAAAGATGTAAATACTGTAGTAGGAAGCCCATTCATACACTACACTGACAGAAAGATGTAAATACTGTAGTAGAAGAAGTTACTGGATGGGGTGTCTGTGTAGCTAGGAAGAAAGTTACCGGTGGCTCTCATAATCAAGTCTAAAGACAGGGAATTGTGGAGAGAAATGATCGCCTACGCCACTCGACACGGCACTTGATTGAATGATTTAGTAGGAAGCCTAGTCATACACTATATTGAAAGACGTTAAGGCTGTAGTAAGTTGTCTAATCATATAGTACAAATATCTCTCTCTCTCTCTCTCTCTCTCTCTCTCTCCCTCTCTCTCTCTCTCTGAACCTTAAGTGCCCAGGGCACATGGGGCTTCCGCAAGGGTTTTCCACAAATGCCTGTCCTTCGCCTTTTTTTCTGCTCTTGCCCAGGTGAGCCCTCTATTGCTCAACATCCTTTCTGTTGTTCTTCTCCAAGTCTCTTTTGGTCTACCCTTACCTGTGTTCCCCTGTGGTGTCCATCTTAGTGCTATTTTTGGTAGTGAGTTGTCAGTCATTCGGAGCACATGTCCCAACCATCGCCATCGTCTTTCCTCAATAATTGTTGTCAGTGGCTTCATCTGCATTTCTGCCAACAAGATGTTATTTCTTATGGTGTTTGGCCAGAATATTTTCCTAATTCTTAGCCCCAGAGGAGTGGAAAACTGGTCTTATAGTAAAACTACCAAAGAAGGGTGACCTCAGAGATTGCGGGAACTGGAGAGGCATTACCCTACTGCCACTCACCAGTAAAGTACAAATATAGACATACATAAATACTGCAGCAGGAAGCCCGGTTATATTTTCCGAGTACATAGGCAGAAAGACGTACATACTGCAATGGGTAGATAGGTTATAGATTACCAAGGCAGAAAGACGTACTTACTGCGGTTAGTAGACCTGTCATATATAAAACAGAAAGACATACGCACTGCAATGAGTAGACCAGTCATATATTAGATAGATAGAAGGACGTACGTACGGTAGACTGACCAATCATATAATATACACGCAGAAAGACATGCGTACTGCAGTGGGCAGGCCAGTCATACCTTAGAAAGAATGATGTACGAGTAAATACAGTAGATAGTCCAATCATATATTGTATACACAGAAAGGCATACTTACTAGTATAGACGGACCAGTCATAGATTACATAGACGTATGTACTGCAGTATGGACAAATCACATATTACAAAGATGTAAAGACGTACATACTGCAATAGGTAGACCAGCCACAGTTTACGTAGACGTACCTCCCGCCATAGATAAACGGAGCACAGATATTACGCAGTCATACATACTGTATTATATGAAAGAAAAATTCATAAAAAACATATATAGCATATGCCACACTGAAGTCTAATTTCCTTTAACAAGTTTCATATAGTTCTAATAATTTTTAGATACGGTAAAACACCAAATTTATCCGTGGATAAAAACACACTTAAATTCTATGGTAAGATCTATTTTACCTTTTATATGCGGAGGACAAGTTTTAATGCAACTGCTTTGGAAAAGCTGTATTAATATAATACAAAAGCTAACAGAGAGCCAATCATATAACCTGATGCACTTGAAGGCAATAACCGAGATGGGAATTTCAGCGATTTACCATCTACGGGCCACTGATTATGAATACAAGTGCAGTGTGGCGAGTAGAGACGTGTCAGGGTTGCTGTTTGGTTGAATAAGACAGTTAAACAGGCGACTTGGAGCTTTTTAAAGACAGCTAATATTTGACCTGGCGGCCTGGTTGGCTGAGTGGTTAGGCGCTCGGTTTACTAATCCGGTGGTACTGGATTCAGTTCCAGGAGTTTTTCTGGTACACATCAAAAAAAGGCGCGTGGTCCACCAAGCCTCTAAAAATGGGTACCAGAGAAATCTGGGAAGATAAATGCGGCCAGGCGTTATAAAGATGTGCCGAAGGAAAATACGGGCCTAACACGTATCCCCAATATGCCTTAATGGCATGGAAACATTTTTACCTAACTAATATTTGACCTATTGTCACAACACGGCCATCTTGTTGTGTCCATTACCTAAATCTTCTTAGGAAAAATGATGTATTTGACTCATGTATCTCCGCTCTCCAGCACAAAAATAGTAAGTACAACAAAGATTTAGCAGGGTAAGGATATCCCCTATCAAAGGAGAAGTAAGACGCCTCCTTACCTCGGTCAGTCTACGGGACACCCTTGGGCAAGGTGGAGTACCTGTATAGCTCCCCGATCAGGGTGGCGTGAAGCCATGGGAGCAGGTGGTGGATGGAATGGGAGAGCAGTCGACAGATAATGTTGGTTATGGTCATCATTCTATGACGGTAGGCAGATGATCTCAATGTAGGGACAATGGCTACGATCAATGACTAGTAAAGTCACTGCCCGGAAGGAAAACAATGGTAAACTACCATCTGTAAACATACCAAGAAACCCTAATAGCGGTATGGAAGTTTAGAAAGAAAAAAAAAATCTGGTGGCGAGTTCCCCAGTCCAGACAGATCTAATTTTAACACTGGAGAAGAGTGTGAGACAGAGGTCAGTGCTAGTAATTGTGATGACGGACAAAATCCTGACGGTGTTACCAGTGACAACCCCTGCATCAAACTAAAAGAAAAATAAGAGTAGGAACATGCAACGTGAGAAGTATGTATGAGGGAAAGTATCAAGTGATGAGATGAAAACAATGAGGATACACATTTAAGGAATCTGCGAACATCGATGGAAAGGATCAGGACACTTCAAGAGCGAAAATGATGGTATCTTTATATACTCTGGTGGAGAATTAGAAGGAAAGAATGGAGTAGCTTTTTACTTTTCTTGGACAAATTAACATCAAAAGCATTACTAGGTTACAATCCAGTAAGTGAAAGAATCCTCACAATCAGACTTAAGAGCATTCCTAGAAATGTAACAATTATCCAGATATATGCATCAACATCAGCAGCACAAGAAGAATAAGTAGAAGAGTTTTATAACACATTGCAAACCACGATAGACCAGGTAGGAAAAAATTATATTCTATTAATAATGGGTGGCTTTAATGCAAAGATTGATATAGAAAGAGCATAAGACAAAGAATATGTTTTGGGGAAATTTAGTATAGGACATAGATATGAGGCAGGTGACAGTCTAGTGGCGTTTTGTATGGAAAATGAGCTAAAGGTCGCTAACACACTTTTTAGACAACATCCAAGATGACTTTACACATGGACATCTGAAGGGAAAACCAAGAATCAAATATATTACATTTTAGTGCAAAGAAGGTGGAGGTCAAGTATAACATCAGCAAAAACTCTACCAGGTGCAGATTGTGACACGGACAATGAGTTATTAATAGCAGACATGAAGATAAAGATAAAAGAGACAGTTAGGGGATCAAGACCACACCGTTTAATCTTACAAAAATATCAGAACAATATGGTATAGAAATGAAGAACCGTTTCGAGAAACTGATGGCTGTACATGATGAAATGACACCAGATGAATTGGCTACGTAGGCCAGAGATATCTTAATAACAACAGCTGAAGACATGGTTCCAGAAAAGAAAACACAAAGAATGGATGGATTACAACAGGCACACTAGAACTAATAAAACAAAGTAGAGAAATGAAGATGAAAGGGGAAGTGACAAATAAAAACAAAGAGGAATACACATCTTTAACAAAAGAAGTACGAAAAAACATAAGAAAAGATTCAAAAGAAAAAAAAACAACACATACAAGATGGTTATGAAAGAACAGAAAGACATCAGAAGTGTGGAAAAGATAGTGAAATGTTTAAAGAAATGAAGACATTGACGAAAAATGTCACACTTGAGCTAAATGTAATTTGTGACGAGATGGGAAAGACCTTGATAGAGACAGAGGAAATTCTAGAAAGATGGAAGGAATATTGCAGAGGAATGTATGATACAACCTACTGTGAAAGCAAAAATCAACAGTATAAATTATTATTGGAAGAGAAAGAACCCGAACCGACAATTGTAGAAGTTCTATGAGAATAGAGTCTGAAAAATGGTAAATCACCAGGATGTGATGAGACAACAGCTGAACTTATTAAAGCAGGAGGAAAGGAATGTGCAATAATCTATCATGCACTATGTAAAAAGACATGGTATTCAGGTATTTGGCAAAAAAAAAAAGAAGAAAAGAATTGTACTCATACCACTGCCAAAAAGGGTAACCTGAAATTACGCATAAACTACAGAATTGTTGCCCTGATTAGTCATGCCAGTAAAATTCTATTAAAAATCATAATGGGTAGACTTCATAAGAAAATAGAAGAAGAAGTCAATATGGTCCAAGCTGGTTTTAGACAAGGAAGAGGAACAAGAGATCATATATTCAATATAAGTTTAATAATAGAGAAGTGCAGAGAATTTAATGTGAATCTATATTTATCTTTTATAGACTATTCAAAAGCATTTGATTGTGTACAACACCAAAAACTTTGGGAAATAATGGAAACAAATGAGATTTCAAACACATGTGATACAATTAATATCACTGCTGTATCTAGGCCAACAGGCAGCAGTTCTTCTTCGTTCACTTCTACCACCAAAACCCGCACTGTGAACCTACTGAATTCACGCATGTGGTCCTCGTTAGGTCCCGTGGTCCCCTGTGTGGTCCAAAATAGACCACACGAGTTCCACGAAAGGACCACAAGGGGTTCAGAGTATCACAGTGCTTTAGCCTGTATTCTTGGTGGGTCTCGGAAGCGGGATTGCGTGACACCGTGGTTTTCAGTGCACCAGTTTGGTCTAGGGTTGGACTTTCTCACCAGAAGACCTCGACGTGTTTGGGATATCAGTGCATCCCCGCTGGGTGAGAGGCGGTAGCCCACCCAGGCCAGAGTTGGACTTTCTCACCGGAAAACCTCGACGTGTTTTGAGATACCCGTGTATCACCGCCGGGTGAGAGGTGGTTGCCCATCCAGTCCAGGGTTGGACTTTCTCACCGGAAAACCTCAGCGTGATTAGGATACGCAGACATCCCCGCCGGGTGAGAGGTGGTTGCCTATCTAGACTTCCCTGGTCCAGTGTCTCCGACTTCAGCATTTTGCGGTCGTGGCCGTTACCCTTCCTAGTTGTGACCAGGATGGAGCTTTTGTCCAGGAGGACGAATCCTCGCCACTAGTGACTTCTACCCCTGGGTTGAGCCGGTTTAGACATTTCCCAGTATGGGCGTGTTTGGGACGGGACCGACCTCTAGGGCAGAGGTACTGTGACATTCATAGCCTTCAAGATTCACCCCTGGTATGAGCCGGTGTAGGCAAAATTCACCAGTATGGGTGTTTATCAGGCGTTACCGACCTCTAGAGCGGAGGTGGCATGACATGTCTAGCCATCGAGTTCCACCCCTGGTGTGTGCCGGTTTAGGCATATTTCACCAGTGTAGGTGTATTTCGGACGTGGCCGGCCTCTAGAGCAGAGGTGCCGTGGTATAGCTCTCGTAGCGATACTACTGGACATACCGGTTAAACTTCACTTTCCACCACCTTTTCCCATCGACGCCGCACAGCAACCTTTATTTCTTTTCCGCATTTACTTCCTTAACCAGGAGGAGCTTCACTTCACGTGCGGCATTTGAGGAGTCAAGCCAGCAGTGTCTTAACCTCTGGGACAAGCCGGTTCATGCATTTCACCTGATATGACTGCACTCAGGACGTGGCCGACCTCCAGACCAGAGGTGCCGTGATTTGACTGTTTGCTTCGCTTTATCCTTTTTACCACCTTTTCCGCAGTGATGCTGCGCGGCAACCTCATTTGCAAATTTCTTCATTGGCCGGGAGGAGCACCACTCCACGCACGGCAGCTGAAGATCTCGCCAACAGCGGCAGATGAGCTACCAAATGTGCCACTCATCTACCCTAAGTAACTGGTTTCAGGCGCCAGATATTCGCCCTCGCCCCTTCTCCTGTCAGTTTAAACAGTTCTGCCACGGGAAGGCCAGGAGCTGGACTTGACTGCCAGAGGCTGTTTGTGGCGCATTTGCAGTCCTTAGAACCACAGGCAGCAGTAAAAGTGAATGGTGAAACAACTTGGTTTGACAGAAAACAAAGGGTCCGTCAGGGGTGCATATTGTCGCCTTACTTATTTAACTTATATACTGAAAATATATATTAGAGAAGATGTAGACAAAGAATATTACGTTGCTATAAAAATTGGAGGTTATAAAATACCAGATATTAGATACGCTGATGATACAGTATTACTGCTCACTAGATATGCTGATGATACAGTATTAATGTTCACAACACAGAAAGGAAAGGAAAAACTAATTATGTCAGTCCGTAAGAATAGTATAGGCCAGTCTTTACTTCTGTTGATCTCTCCATCAATGTTCTCAGTACATATATATATATATATATATATATATATATATATATATATATATGTTCCTAAAACCAAGACTGTAAAGCATTCGATAAAGTGAGACACACAGAAATTATAAGAATATTGGAAGACATCAGCATAGATGGGAAAGATCTGAAATTCATCAAAAACATATATTGGCAGCAATCAGCAGCAATGAGGGTTGAGAACCAAATAGAAGTAATCCAAGACATAAAATTGGGAGTGAGAAAAGTATGTGTTCTATCTCCTGACCTTTTCTCATTGTACAGCGAAAACATAATGAGAAATATAGAGAACATGTCAGGAATATCAATTGGCGGGTAGAACCGAAAAACTTAATATATGCAGACGATACAGTTTTGATTGATAAAAGTGAAGGGTTCTTCTGGACATCGTGGTTCGTGAAAGTAAAAGCATTTTGTGTCTGAACAAAAAGAAGACTGGAGTGGTGGTCATCTCAAATAAAAGAATACCACCAAAATGTACCATTACCTTCGATGGCACAAATCTGAAAAAGTTGATAGATTTAAGTACTTAGGAACGATTATAACAACTGATGGGAAATGTCACAATGAAATAAAAAGCAGATGTGCTCAGGTCAAGTCAGCATTCCAGGAAATGGGACATATCTTATGCAACAGATCCATTTCCATGAAAAAAGATTCCGTGTACTTAAATGCTACATCTAGCCAATTCTATTTTATGAGTGTGAAGCATTGCCTAAGAACAAGAGAGTACGACGAGAAATGGAGGCCATGGAAATGAGATTTATAAGAAGGATGTTTAAGGTACCATGGACAACCAAGAAAACCAACGAAGAAGTCTTAAGAGAGGCTGGAGTTAAAAAGCAAATTATAACAAAGATCAAAGGCAGACAAGCGAGATTTATAGGATATTTCCTGAGAAGAGGAAAATTGGAACACATTGTGGCAACTGGAAAAGTTGAAGGAAGAAGAAACAGAAAAAGACAGAGAGAAGTTACTGGTTTGGCTGTCAGTGTGGCCAGGAAGAAAGTCACCGGCGGATCTCATAGTCAACGCAAAAGACAGGGAATTGTGGAGAGAAATGATTGCCTAGGCCACGCGGCATGGCACTTAATAAGAATAATGAAGAGCAAAACCTTTATCTTAGTGCGAAGAAAACTAAATTGATGACAACTGACAAAACAAATAAGGCAGCTGAAATACATATCAATGAGGAAAAATGGGAAGAAGTGGAGAGTTCTGAATATCTTGGATCACTACTAACTAATAATGTAGATACAACGAGGGAAATTAAAAAGAGGACATCTGTCGCTCTTCAAAAAGTAAAACAACTAAAGAAGCTGTGGAGAGGAACAGACAGAACTACAAAAATAAGGTTTTTAAGGCCATGCATCTTTCCCATCGCAACATATGCCTGTGAGACCTGGACACTTAACAGAACAGCTGAGAAACACATAAATGCCTTTGAATGTAAAAGCTACAGAAGAGTTCTTCAAATATCGTGGACACAAAAAAGAACATATATCCATACTACAAGAACTATATTGAAGAAGGTTGGCTAGTAAAGAGGATTAAACAAAGAAAACTTAAATATTTTGGACACATTAAACATCATGATAATTTAGAGAAGACTGTCTTGGAAGGGTACATAATGTGAAAAAGAAAGAGAGGAACACCACGGTGAAGATGGCTGCAAGACATCGTTGATAATCTGCAAATGGATGCATCAGCAGCAGGCCATCTTGCTTACAACCCAGAGGCATACAGGAGAGCCGTTAGGGAGCCAAAGTTCAACAAGGGACATGCAAATGACTGACTGAGATTGTTAATTTGATGTTTTGGGACAGGATTTTGGATTTCAAAAGTTGTTGCAAGGTTATGTATATTTCATTCCCTATCTGTACTCTGCTTTTAATTTTAATTTCCTTTTTTACTATGTTGCTTCTGTTGAAGGTTGTAGATTTTTGTATGTTTGGTTTCCTAATTATCATATCTCCAACATTTATATAATCTGGATTATTCTGCCTCTGGTCTCTTGATATCTTCATATACTCTGGCTTATCTTGGTTAATAGTCAACCCCACTTTTAGTGCCACATCTTTCAAGTGCATGCAGGTATTGATGACTTCGTGCATAGTTTCCCTCACTAAGTATCCTAGTATTTTAGCTTGTTATTTTGTACTGCTTTTTTCTTTCACTTTTCTGATTACCTTTTCTAGTACTAGGTTGAATAGTAGTGGAGATAATGTATCACCATGTTTTAAACCAGTTCTTATATAGAAGGATTCTGACTTTCTTCCTTTATTTATTACTATATTTTGTGTATAATCAACGCATATTCTGGTCAAAATGATTAATTTATTAGGTTTATCAAATTCTTTCACAATTTTCCATAAGCTGCTCCTATCTGTGCTGTCATAAGCTTTTTTGAAGTCAGTGAATATATTATGTACTTCTTTTCCATATTCCAAATACTCTTCTGCTCTTTGGAAATATTTAAATATAATGTAAAATATTTATATAAAATATTTGGTCTACAGTTGATCTGTTCTTCCTAACACCTGCTTGATAGTCTCCCAGTATGTCTGTTCTTCCTAACACCTGCTTGATAGTCTCCCAGTATGTTTGTTCTTCCTAACACCTGCTTGATAGTCTCCCAGTATGTTTGTTCTTCCTAACACCTGCCTGATAGTCTCCCAGTGTGTTTGTTCTTCCTAACACCTGCCTGATAGTCTCCCAGTATGTTTGTTCTTCCTAACACCTGCCTGATAGTCTCCCAGTATGTTTGTTCTTCCTAACACCTTCTTGATAGTCTCCCAGTATGTTTGTTCTTCCTAACACCTGCCTGATAGTCTCCCAGTATGTTTGTTCTTCCTAACACCTGCTTGATAGTCTCCCAGTATGTTTGTTCTTCCTAACACCTGCTTGATAGTCTCCAGTATGTTTGTTCTTCCTAACACCTGCCTGATAGTCTCCCAGTATGTCTGTTCTTCCTAACACCTGCTTGATAGTCTCCCAGTATGTTTGTTCTTCCTAACACCTGCCTGATAGTCTCCCAGTATGTTTGTTCTTCCTAACACCTGCTTGATAGTCTCCCAGTATGTTTGTTCTTCCTAACACCTGCTTGATAGTCTCCCAGTATGTTCTCGCTGTATGGTTTTAATCTATTTAAACGTATAATAGATAGTATTTTGTAGCTTGTTTGTAGTAAGGATGTTTTTCTGTAGTTTTCATACTTGCTCTACTTGCCTGCTTTGAAAAGTAGGATCAGTAACGATTCTCTCCATTCACTAGGGAGTTTTTCTTCTCTCCATATTTGTTGTATTAGTGCAAATATCTGTTCATGTAGACTTAGGCCTACCTCTTTAATCAGTTCTGCAGCAATCCCATCTTCTTCTTCTTCTTCTTAGTCCGCTTCTACTACCAAGACCGCTCCGTGATCCTACTGAATTTACTCCTGTGGTCCCCTAGAAGACCTCAAGAGATCCCCGAGAGGATCACAAGAAGTTCAGAGTATCGCAGGGCTTGGGCTTGTATTCTCGGTGGGTCACAGAAGCGGGACTGCCTGATAGTCTCCCAGTATGTTTGTTCTTCCTAACACCTGCTTGATAGTCTCCAGTATGTTTGTTCTTCCTAACACCTGCTTGATAGTCTCCAGTATGTTTGTTCTTCCTAACACCTGCCTGATAGTCTCCCAGTATGTCTGTTCTTCCTAACACCTGCTTGATAGTCTCCCAGTATGTTTGTTCTTCCTAACACCTGCCTGATAGTCTCCCAGTATGTTTGTTCTTCCTAACACCTGCTTGATAGTCTCCCAGTATGTTTGTTCTTCCTAACACCTGCTTGATAGTCTCCCAGTATGTTCTCGCTGTATGGTTTTAATCTATTTAAACGTATAATAGATAGTATTTTGTAGCTTGTTTGTAGTAAGGATGTTTTTCTGTAGTTTTCATACTTGCTCTACTTGCCTGCTTTGAAAAGTAGGATCAGTAACGATTCTCTCCATTCACTAGGGAGTTTTTGTTCTCTCCATATTTGTTGTATTAGTGCAAATATCTGTTCATGTAGACTTAGGCCTACCTCTTTAATCAGTTCTGCAGCAATCCCATCTTCTTCTTCTTCTTCTTAGTCCGCTTCTACTACCAAGACCGCTCCGTGATCCTACTGAATTTACTCCTGTGGTCCCCTAGAAGACCTCAAGAGATCCCCGAGAGGATCACAAGAAGTTCAGAGTATCGCAGGGCTTGGGCTTGTATTCTCGGTGGGTCACAGAAGCGGGACTGCGTGACACTCTGGTTTTCGTTGCACCAGTTTAATCTAGAGTTGGACTTTCTCACCGGAAAGCCTCGACGTGTTTTGGATATCAATATATCCCCGCCGGGTGAGAGGTGGTGCCCATCCGGTCCAGCGTTGGACTTTCTCACAGGAAAACCTCAACGTGATTTGAATACGCATATATCCCGGTCCGGTGAAAGGTGGTTGCCTATCTAGACTACACTGGTCCAGCGTCTCCGACTTCAGCATTTTGTGTCGTGGCCGCTACCCTTCCTAGTTGTGACCAGGACGGAGCTTTTGGTCCAGGAGGACGAATCCTCGCCACTAGTAAGTTTCACTAATGGGTTAAGCCAGTTTAGACATATTAACCCAGTATGGGTGTATTTAGGATGTGACCGACCTCTAGAGCGGAGGTGCTGTGACATGAGTAGTCATCAAGTTTCACCCTGGATTAAGGCGGTTTAGGCATATTTCACCAATATGGGTGTATATAGGACGTGGCCGGCCTCTAGAGCAGAGGTGCCGTGATTTGAGTAGCCTGGCTTCGAGACTACTGGTTACTTCACTTAAACCTTTCCTTCACCTTTTCCACAGAGGCGCCACGCGGCAACCCTAATCGCATTTTTCTTCATTGGTCAGGAGGAGTTTCATCCCACGCACGGCAGCTGAAGAATCTCGCCAGCAGCTGGTTTTAAATCAGGGTTTTCCTTCTCCTAAATGAGCTACCAACCAAGACTCTCATCTACCCGAAGCGTCTGGTTTTTAGGCGCCAGATATTCGCCTTTTGACTCTTCTCCTGTCAGTTTAAACAGTTCCGCCACGAGAAGGCCAGGAGCTGGACTTGGACTGTCAGAGCCTATTTGAGACGCACGCCTTGGAGAAATTTAATTGGAGTGGAGAGTGTATCCCCCATCCTACCTCCGGCTATAACACTCCTTAGTACCAGCAATTCCATCTGAACCCGCTGCTTTGTTGTTTCGTAGAAGCATGATACTGTATATAATTTCTCCTTCCTCTATTTCAGGTTTAGAAGTCCGTATTTCTTCGCATGATAATGTGTTTACAGGTTCTTCACAGTTCAGTAGTTTTTCAAAATATTCTTTCTATCTAATACAGTTTCTCTCTTCATTATTTATCATGTTTCCATTACTATCCTTCAAGCCCTGCAGAGGTTGTTTATAACTTTGCTTTACTGTTCGCGGTTCTTTATAGAATTCCCTGCTTTTCATATTTTGATGGCATGTCTGCATCTCGCTTACCATGTCTTTCATATATTGTCGTTTTTGTTGGCGAATAACTTTTTGAGTTTCTTTACTTTGTGTGTGGTACTTCTCCTCATTTGTTTTGTTCTTCATGTCATTCAATCATATCTGTCTCACTATTCTTTTCATTATGACTGCCTCTATACAGACTTCATCGAACCAGTTTTTTTCTTTATTTATGGTTTTGACTCCCAGGCATTCTTCCGCTGTGTTCTTTGTAACGGTTTTTATATCTTCCTATCTGTCATCAATGCTTTTATTTTCTTCATTCTCTCTTGTGTTTATCTTATGGTTTAACTCTTTTCTGATTTTCTTTTTAGTTTCTTCTCTTTTTAAAGCATCTCTATTTATTACTGAGCTTTTATTTAATTTACTATAAAATAGTATAAAAAGAAAAATATAACAATGATTAATGTGCATGCACCAACAGAAGATACAGAGAATCAAGTCAAAGATTAATTTTACAACAAGTTAGAGAGAGTAATAGAGAAGACCTAGAAACGTAATATACTGATAATACTAGGAGATTTCAGTGCACAGAAAGGAAAGGAAGAATCACACAAAGGAAAAGAAAGTCTGCATGAAACATCTAATAATAATGGATGGAGACTAATAAATATGGCAGTAGATTATGCGATATAAAATAAACAAATAAACTCAGAATGCAAACAACATAAGACTAAAGATCAACGTAGGAAAGATAAAGTTAATGAAGCAAAATGTGAATAGAAATGTACTCAGAGTAGATGGCAAGTTAGTGGAAGAGGTCAACGAATTTGTAAACCTTGGCAGTAGAGTAGTAGAAAATGGAGACAGCACAGAGGACATCAACAGCAGACTTAATAGAGCAAACCAGACTTTTGCAGTGCTGCAGACTATATGGAAATCTAAAAAACTAAGCATAAATAAAAAAAATCATGATATTTAAGAGTAATGTTCTAAGTGTACTATCCTATGGAATTGAATGCTGGAAAATCACCAAAACCATAGAAAACAAGTTGAATTCTTTCCAGACTAAATGTTTACGAAGAATTAGAAAAATATTTTGGCCAAACACCATAAGAAATAACATCTTGTTGGCAGAAATGCAGATGAAGCCACTGACAACAATTATTGAGGAAAGACGCTGGCGATGGTTGGGACATGTGCTCCGAATGACTGACAACTCACTACCAAAAATAGCACTAAGATGGACACCACAGGGGAACAGAAGTAAGGGTAGACCAAAAGAGACATGGAGAAGAACAACAGAAAGGATGTTGAGCAATAGAGGGCTCACCTGGGCAAGAGCAGAAAAAAAGGCAAAGGACAGGCATTTGTGGAAAACCCTTGCGGAAGCCCCATGTGCCCTGGGCACTTAAGGTTCAGAGAGAGAGAGAGAGAGAGAGAGAGAGCTTATGGAATGAGAATAAGCAGCACACGATTTCAAAATAAAAACATCCATAAACAAACATGGAAATCACCCGATAAACTAACATGCAACCAGTATATGTATATATATATATATATATATATATATATATATATATATATATATATATTAACTGCGCGAGAGTGCAACATTAAGAACACAAGTTTCAGGTATAGTTTTAAGGAGCAATTTTTAATAAATAGGAAACTATGAGGCTTTCGTACGGTAAAGTAAAAGAACACAGTTTTGTAGGATTAGACCTCTAAAAAAATCGTAGACAAAGCACTTTAGTGAGACGTGACAAACGAACGAATACGTATTACATTTTAAGAAAAATCACAAAAGAATTACCTGGAATTCGAACACGGACTCCGGTGTTCTCTTACTTTACCGAACGAAAGCCTCGTAGTTTCCTGTTTATTAAAAATTGTTCCTTAAAACTATACCAGAAACTAACTTAATGTAATAAGTATTCGTTCGTTTGTTATTGTTGTTCAGGTTTGCACCAGACATGGCAGGAGACAACGATGTCTTCTAAAAAGTTGGTACCTGCTAGAGAAACTGAAGCTAAGCTACATAATTTCTATGTCACGACTTCGTTTCTTTCCTGGTGTCACGATCCCTCG